>PVJA010007295.1:0-69226 GCA_004027025.1 Myocastor coypus | reverse complement strand
AAAAAAAAAAAAAAAAAAAAAAAAAAAAAAAAAAAAAAAAAAAAAAAAAAAAAAAAAAAAAAAAAAAAAAACAAGCTTTATAAGCAACTCAGGAAGCATTCTTTCAAAGCTTAGTTTACTGCTTTGCATGTATAGGGGTTTAGAATAGCTATGCAAAAACTAAGATAAGGAAAAGGACAAAAGAAAGAAGGGGGAAAAGATATATTTATGTATACATGCAGGATAATCAGCGACCTAACTGATCCCTGTGGCTACCTAAATTTGCCTAAGCAGGCACTTTAGACTGCTGAGCTATCTCACCGGGCTGATTGTTTTGTTTTGCTTAAACCAGTTTTGCACATTTATATCTGATAACCTACACAATTAATCTGAAGACAGCATCATGCAATACTGCAACCACTGCTGAATTCCTATGATTTTGTTTAGTGAAATCACGTATCATTTCTTTCTCTCTTTCTTTTTTAGAGCAGAATATATTTGTTAGGGAAAAGAAAGTTCCTGATTGAGAAAGGGACAGAAGGGGGGCCTGAGCAGGTTGCCTCTTTTGTATCAATTCTAATATTGTTTTTATTTTATTACTATCTTGTATTCAAAAAAAAAAAAAAAAAAAAAAAAGAATATCTGTGCAAAAGACAAATGGGAGCCTATAACAGAATTTCATTTTTAATGTTAATATCACATAAACCATGGCTTTCTGCCAGCCAATACTAGGAATAAAAGTAGATAAATGGAAACGCGTTCCAGTCCTGCCACGCTGCGCGTACACAGGGGCATGGGGAAATTACTAAGCACTAGGTCTAAGAAAAATGCCCTACCCTCCCCATCCTAGAGAGAACGAATCACATGCCTTGAAATAAGGCTCTTACAGCTGACAGCGAGGCTGACCATGAGGCACCACTGCTGGCCCCAGGCTGCCGTCCTTCACCAAAGCTCACTGTCCCGGAGTTGACCATGGGGGATGGGCGCAGAGATGAAGGAAAGCATGCGTCAAATCCCACACTGACAGTTTATAAAATGCTCTGTGGGCAGGCCCAAGGTTCAGAAGCAACCTATCGATTGCATATCTTCTCTTCTACTCTGTACATAGACTCGAGCAGCAGCATCCCTAATAGAAATACAATTCTAGACGAATTGAGTTGAAAGGTCAGCTTTATCATAGTGAGGGGGAATGGGAGGGGGGCTGGCGCTCCTTCGCGGAGGCGGGGCGTCTTCCCGCGATGACTCAGATCAGCTTGCTGGCTGGGGAGGGCTGGAGGCAGCTGTGGGAGGAGGCAGCCACGCGTGTGTTTATGGTGAGAATGTATTGGGCCAGATTGATTGCCACAGTCATTATCTTGGCAGTTTTCAAACACAGCGATAAATGCTAACAGCATCATATGTGCAATATGGGAAAATAAAAGAGCAAATGTGGGCCAATCAGGACTGGGACATAGACGTGACGAAGCATTGAAAGTGGCTGGCTTTTTCTTCAGCAATTAGAAACGCATAATTCCAGTTTAATCTCAGTTTTCAGCAGAGGGAAATATTTCTAACGTGTGCTACTCAATAGACTTTTCTACTTCAAGAAGTATTGATCTGGAAAGTGATTACATAAATCTTCTCCTGAGTTTTATTCTGAATACCACAATAAAAACACTGAAATGTTCACCGCATGCGTAGTTCAGTGGTGAGATTAATGGTCATCAGACGCCAACTGGGAAGTTTGGGTGGAAAACAGAAAGATCATCATAGTTTCCTGGTCCTGAGTGGAGATCCCTGCAATCTCAGACAAATACCAAAGGCCACCAGGGCACTTCTCAGTTTTTTTAAGAAGAATGAATGGAGCAGAGAAGCTTTCAACTTGAGACTGCAAAATGGCCTATTCTGGACTCAAAAGCATAAGCACGTTACTCTCTGTAGCGCCTCTGGGGCGGACCAGTCCACGGCGAGTAGCACGCACATGAAGAAGGAGGCAGAAATGTAGTTTTAAAGAGGTGGGCCAGAGGCTATGGCCTCAACACAGTGGTCGCTATTTCTTTCCAGAGTCCTGCTCATAGAGACAGTTTATCTATTTCACAGCCAAGGAAATCGCCAGTACTCAGTGGTATCTCTCCAGGCACCCGGTGGAATTCATATCTGGCTCCCTCCACCACCTCCTGGCACAGTATTTGTGCATCTGCATGGCCAGACTCTGGCATGACCCCCATCACCAAGAGGTGTGCTGGGAGAGAGCCCCCCAGCCCCAAGGGAGCAGCTAGGCTGTCCTCACCTTTCTGTTTACATCTGGGATATTGTATGTGTCCCAGAATGCTGCAGGAACCAAAACCCTGAAATTCAGCATTCAACTGAGCTGTTTTTCTCCGCCCTCCGTTGGAGTATGACAAAACACCAACTAAGCCTGCTGAAGCTGTTTTTGTTTACCGTGTCCATCAGTGGGTAGCCTTAAAAGGAAGTTGTTTAAAGGAGGAAACTGTGGATGAGGATCTTAAAGCCACGTTAGTGGGACCCATATGGTTGCTGTTATGTTGACCAACGCTGTAGCCAGGGTGGAGGAGAGGAGGCTGGCATATTCTGCACAGTAGATGGGCAGGCGCTACTCCTCCAGAGGGCCAACTGAGGTGGGCAGCAGGAGCCCCTGAGCCCTGACCTCAGGGCCAGCATGCTCTCCCCCATTCACCCCAAGTTTGGTCACAGTCCCTGCTGACCACCCAGGGCATGGAGTCACTGGGCCATTCCACGAGGAGCACCACAGGGGGCTGCTCTCCCGCCTCAGGCCCAGGTCAGTGTACATCAAGAAGGAGCATGACAACGGCCCACTCCTCACTGATACAGTACACTGACACTGTACGCCAGGATACAGTGGTGCTAGGCAGAGCCCCACTGCAGGGATCAAGACTGTACTCCTCTGTATCCAGATGTTGGCTGCACAAATGAATAACTGCATGGTCCTAGACAGCATGATCAGAACACGGGAACACGGCTTTCCATGGCTAAGTACTGGCGAGATGGCACCGGCACAATGCAGAGGACCACCGGGCCCAGAAGACCTGGGTTCCAGGACAAGCTTCATAGCCTTCTCTCCCCACCACGGCTCATCTGTGCCTGCCCCCGATGCACAATGAAGCGTGGCCTGTACTGCAGCCCTCACCCACATCTGTCTCAGCCCTGGAGTCCCCTGGATATCTGAGGGCCTGTGTGCAGGACTGAGTTCTCCCTGGTCTGTTCTGTCTTGCTCCTCGGTCTTCCTGTCGACCCCCAGCACAACACGGGAATGTTCTTCAGCGATTCTTGTCTTTGTCCCCTACTAAGCTGGGGGTTCGATCCCCAGCACCACTGGCCATGCCAGCCCTACCCCGGGCACTGAGACCAGGTGTAGTGGCACAGGCTTGTAATCCCAGCATGGGGGAGGCTGCAACAGGAGGACCACTCTGAGTCCAAGCTGCACAGTGAGACCCTGTACCAAATACATAAATTTAAAAAAAGGAACTTAAATGCTGAAATGTGCACTCAGCAGATAATGTTCATGTAGATATTATGCTAGAAGCACACATTCCTTCTCCTGATAAAGTATTTAATGACTAGACAGTGCAAGTAATAGAGATATACCAATTAACCCCCAAGGCTGCATTGATTCATTCGCCACTTAATTTATTAGTCGCAGGCTAAAAGCTACTTAGAAGAGCAGGAAAGGTTTGCAGTGCTTAAGCAAGTTGTTTTTTAAGTACTCTGTTTTAGCTCTCCATTCCTTTTCTGCCCAATCTTTTGCATAAGTTGCTAAGACGTTATAGAACTAACTGGCTTGCACTGCAAGTCTTTTCATTGCCTTTGTCCACCTGCTCTCAGAGATGCAGATACCCTTCAGCATGCAGAGGTGGGGCGAGGGGAAGAAGAATGATATAGCCTAGGCCATTAGTGGGTTTTGTTGTTGTTATTGTTGGTCTTTTTGGGACAGGGTCTCGCAATGCAGTTCAGGCTGGCCTTGAGCTCACTTTTGTAGCCCAGGCTGGTCTCAGACTCGCACCAATCCTCCTGTCTCAGCCTCCCGAGTGCTGGGATTATAGATGTGCACCACCACACCCAGCTAGATCATTAGATTTAGAGCTCTCAGGAGATTCCTGTGTAATTTCATATTTTAAAAAGACAGGAAAAGGATATGTGTAAAAGAGGCTGATGACTAAATTGTAGATAACAAAATGTGAACAACGCAGGGGGTTAGGACACCCTGAATAGCTCAAGTCAGAAAAGAACCAGATCACCCCAGCCAAGCTGATTATCAGGCTTACCGCATTCATCAGTTCTCTGTTGCTGGGGTAAAACAAGCAGCGCCCACAGTTCACGGGGCAGAGGTTGAATTGGGCTCATGGTTTTGATGTTTCAGGCCACGGCTGGTGGCTCAAGGGTGAGCAAGGGATGACGGATGAGCACGCGGAGGACCGAGGCCCAGCCCATTGTAGCCAGGAAGCAAAGCGAGCAACATGCCGTCTGGGTCACACCACAGGGCCTCGGCTCCCCACCTCCAAACATGAGGCTTTGGGGGTACGCCTTAGATCTAAACCATAGCATTAAAATTATTACTAAAATAAAAAAGTGGCACCTGCCAGTCCTTTTAATTCTAACAAATCACTAAGTAATTGCTCAAGTAACAATTTATTGACTAAATTTTTAAGGAGTTGAGAAACGTCTACCTGATTTGCATAGGCTGTGTTTATTTGTGAGTATATTAACCGATACTTCAGCATCCTCCTCTTTTTAATGACATTAATTATCGGCCTACTTCCTGGGACTGCTGTGAATCTCACATCATTACCATACACAGAGCATTGGGGATGGTACAAAGCATACAGGAAGCATTCAAATGTTATACAGATTATTTTTATCACTATGGCACTAAATTAATGATCATCAGAGGGATCCCAGCATTGAGAGACAGAAAACCTGGTCACTTTGGAGAAAAAAAAAAAAATAATCGATGAAGAGCGGGAAATGCTGAGGGCTCTGAAGTGTCCACTTGCAAGCTGACAAAGCCAGGGGCAGAGAGTTCCCCGTTTATTTCTTTGCACTTGGAAAAACTGCCCAAGATCAGAATGTAAGCGGTAGAAGTGAGAAGGGAAGTAGGATTTTAGGGCTTTGCACTCTCCTCTCCACAAACCTTCCAAAGGGGACGGCATTTAGAGAGCTGAAGCGCTTTGCAAGTTCCAGAAATTCAGCCGCGTGTTCACAAACAAGCCAACAGAGCACAACCGGGGCTAAGAGTGGATTCACAGCCCTTTTTCTAGAACAGGAAAGGTTCTGTAACTCTCATTACAGGACAGCACTCTTTACCATTCCTTTCTTCAGAAAACATTAAGGAACACCATTCATCCTCTCTGCTCATTATTTGTGTCCTGGATCTTCATGTCCCTGCTACCGATCCCTTTCTTACCTTCTAATGGACTCAACAAAGTGGGTGCTGCGTCTAAATTGCCAGTTTTGCAAACTATATATATATTTTTTTAAAGCACTGGCATTCTTGACCAGCATAGCCAGAGAGAATGGGCCACCTACTTAACAGCAGTACTTAATCCCTTGAAGCATCTGTGTAAAAGTGGTTACTCAAAGGAAAAAGTGGGAGACAAAAAACCTATCTTCCACAAAAACTCTAGTACCCAGCCTTTGGCTGCCTCTGACATGAGCCAAGAGTAGATTCCAAGCACGCACGGGTCCTGCAAAAAGCCAATGCTTACGACAGTAATCATAAGACCAACGCTAAAAAGGGATCTCAAGGATGTTCAGGTAGGAGAGATGCCTCTGTTTTCCAAATTCATTGGCTCCACGGCTACTTCCCAGGGTATCCTAACAGCTTTAGGTGGGCCTGCCTCATTCTAAATGTGCTGCTGGGCTGCAGGAAGGCAGACATGCTTGGCCAGTGGTCCGTACGGGCTGCCACTGCAGAAACTCTCAGTTAGGGGGTGCAACTTTCTAGACAAAAAACAGATACAGGTACAGATAAAGACAGACATGCACACATTTTCATTTAAATCCAGCACAACAGTGCAAGGAACTAGACACCTTTAAAAACAATTTTATTTATTTGTTACATGATCTCACTATGCAGTTCAGACTCACAGTGATCCTCCTGTCTCAGCCTCCCCAGTGATGGGATTACAGGCATGCCCCACCATACCCAGTTTCAGGGTCCGACGGTTCCCGGGTGGGTGCAGCATGCAGTACTGGGGACTGAACCCAGGTCCTAGCATTTGCCAGGCAGGCACTTAGATTGCTGAGCTACCTCCCCAGCGCTGAACATCTTATCTTACACTAATGAATTTGAGCTTCACAATAACCTTAGGAAGTAGATACAATTATCCTCATTCTACGGAAGAGGAGATTAAGGCTTTGATCAAAACAATTGCTCAAATATTACTCAATTTACAAAAGATCAAGAAGCCTGTGAAAGGATCGACACCACTGGTGACTGGGAAAATGCAAATAAAACCAGCACGAGACAGCACCTTATAACTAATAAGGCTATTATTTAAAAAAAAAAAAAAAAGAAGAGAAAATAGAAAATACAAAAGGGGTAGAGAAATGTGGAGAGGCTGGAGCCTTTATGTACAAGTTATGAACAGAATTACCTGGGACCCAGGAACTCCACATCCATGTATACATCCAGAGCCAAAAGGAAGGTCTCAAGGAAATAACTGTATACCCACGTCCACAGCAGCATTCGACACAAGAGCCACGAAGAGTGTCCACTGATGGAGGAGTGGATAAACCAAATGCAGTACTAAGCAATCTTCTGCCACATGCTGCAACATGCGAAACTTCAAGGACACTATACTAAAATAAAATAAGCCAGTCATGAAAGGACAAATACCGCACGGTTGCATTTAGGTGACACTGTATTCCTGGAGTCGTCAAGTTCAGAGACAACAGGAATGGCCATTGCCAGGGGCTAGGGACAGGAGAGACTAGGGAGTTGATGTTTAATGGATACAGTCTCTGTTGGGAAGGTCCAGAGTCCTACAGAAGGATGGTGGTGATGGTGGCACAGCACCACGACTGTACTCAACGCCACTGAACTAGATGTTTGGAAGTGGCTACTACAATAGGTTTTATGCTACATATATGTTATCACAACAATACAATGACAAATCCTATTGAGGTAATATGCAGGTGAACAAAGCCCTTGCCAAAGGATATTGTGATAAGAACTGAACTGAAACATACCATTCTTTTAAATAAAAACCCCATTATTGATGAGGCAATGGCTCTGTTTCCTTGTGCTGCTTCTAGGAAATTAAAACAATGCACCATGAGACTCTATTAGTCCTGCAGTCCACGTCCTAAGTAAGCTGAAGAACATCTCACTAGATGGCAGCATTGTTCACATGGCTCTGGCTTCATTATTGGGCCCATCTGTCTCAATCTTCAACCCCTCCAACCTCCCCATTTCCCAAGGAGGAGATGAAACACAGTGCTTATTCTTCCACTACTATGAATACTAATACAGCACGACCCTGGACTTGGAGGTCCTACCTACACAAAAGCATCCTACAGAATTCAGAGAGCGCTGTGTGCTGTGGGCAGCTCCCTGGGAAGATTATGAAGTAGCCTGAGGGCCTGGTCTCCCCTCAAGAGATCTGAGGGGCGGGGCAGGTGCACAGAAGGCCCCTGTTTGCGTTCTATCTCCTTTGTGTCCTCGACTGGCGACCTTGGGCGGCTCACTTGACACATCTGGGCCTGGGTTTTGTCCTCTGTAATTCATAAGCGTGTGTGCTGGTTCCTAAGATCTGTTTGCTTTAACTAAAGGGAGTATGTGAGCACGCTAATGGTTTTGATCTTCCCTCTGATAGCCTCCCTCCCAGCCTCCTGAGATGGAAACCAGCCCCACTGAAGTGACGGAAGCTGTCAGATTGGCTCAGATTGGTCATGTAATTAGAAAACTCTGGTCACAGCCTTGAGTCTAGGCTCACCCTGCTGTTTGCTTTTCACGTGGCACCTTTTCCTCATTCCCTGCTCTGGGATAAGCTGTTGAGCAGCGTGTTAACTCTTTGGGGCCAGCCGGAAAGGCACTAAGCTGTCTCCAGAGTCCCCCAGTATAGCGACTAACATGCTTTCTAAACACCCAAATTACTCCCTGGGAGTGACTTAGGGCTATGAAATATATGAATCGTTAACTAATCCTCGCAAATACCTTCATAAGATAGGACACATGCTAATTGGTCATGCTAAAGATCATCGGCACAGTAAAGCCCCAACTTGAAATTAATTAGATATATGTCTAGGGTAGGATAGGTACAGGGGAGAGCAACTTTTTCAACTTATTGAAAGCATTAAGTTATGCAATAATGTTAAAAGAAACATTTCTATTTTATAAACACAAATGAGTAAGAAAGTAAACAAAGATTGTAATTTTCCCTAAGTTTATGAATAAGGAAAGCAAGCATGAAAGATCCGAGCACTCTTTGTCATCTTTGACAAAGAATCATGAATTAAGGCTGAATTCCTTAACAGTCCAAGTTCACTCCAAAATAGTAAGATTTTAATATTTTGAATTATTTTTAAATGTGCCTTCTCCATACTTCAGCAGGATTTCAAATGACTGGACTCTGTATTGTTTCACCTTCTCTCTTAAAAAGGTTCCCAAATGTGGAAAAACTGGTCAAGGAGTCTTTCAGTATCTCAGCAACTTATTCACCAATGGAATGAGATAACTTCAACTTACAATATGACATTCTTATGTAAGGTAGGATGGACATAGGAAAAGTTGATTCCTAGAAATACATACAAGGGGATTCATGTTTTCCGAGTTATTAACACTTGTTTCATGAGCTGGGCACTTACTTTACAGTTTTAGAATTAGGCCTTCATCTACCACCAGCTCTTTAATTGGAAGAGGGCCCTGATTCCATTTGACTCACCATACAAGCTTGGCTTAATTAAACCAAGCTGGAGCTCTAGTTTCAACTAACTTAATCCAGGTGTCACCATGTGTCAGCGCAGCGCTAAGCATTCAATATACATGATCTCTTATTCCCATAACAACTCTGGATCTTTGCAGAAAAGAAAATGCAGACCCCTAAGAGGGGGAAGCTGGGTAGAGAGCACACAGTACAGAGGGATGCTGGGATTTTACTTCTGGTTGCAAGAGAGGCAGTTCTAACCTGGCCAAACATCTTGTTCCTTATTGCGTGAGCCTTGGATGAAATGACTGATAAGCAGCAGCCCCAAACTTTCTGAAAAATATTTTTATTTATTTTGTCATTAAAGAGAAACGAGCACTTGTTGAAGTGCCCCTCAATTGGTTTGCCACACAGTGCACAGGCCTTAGCTCTTTTGCTGAGTATGGTAAGAAGTGAAAATTTTGCCTCAGGAAATGAGGATAGAAAGATGGCTGAATGGAGAGGGGATGAATAAAAGTCTAAAGGCAAAAGTAACTGTGAAAATGTGCCGGAACAGAATCTTCTCCCTGTCTGGTTTCACCCCCTCACACAGCAGTTCTCAGCTCCTGCCTGCTCAGGAGACGGCTGACAAGGTGAAGTGACTCCTGTGCTTGGAACCTGGTGGGCACCTTCCTCTTTCTTCTCACCACCCACGTCCACCCACCTACATATGGGGGGAGCTACGAAACACTAGTTGAGGAGGACAGGATATTGTCCACTGTGCCTTTCTTCTCTTTTTAGAGTCTAGAAGTATTTCTAAAGACAAACAAAATTACAACTCATTCCATCAACTGAACCCAGACTATCAGCTTGGTCAATGGGAATAGGAGTTTCCACGTGTCGTCACAGATCAGAGTGTCAAACTCATCTCTTCTAGGTAGTGTTGGTCACATTTATACTTACAGATATAAAGGCACAAATTACTCAAAAGGTACTTTGTAAATTCAGGAGAGGAGGCAGTTACTCCATTAAAAAAATGTATATGAACTGATCATTCAACTTTGTTTTCAGACATTTTGTCTTGGGTTGGTCTCTTCTTGCTGTATAAGGGCATAGGCACATAGGCCACTTTCCTCCTTCTCTGCTTGGGCAGTTTCCTAACCTTTCCACTTGTTCCTTTTATTTCTCACCTACCCAGGAACAGGAATGCAAAGCCAGCTGCAGGCACCTGTGCTTGCCCCTTCTTCCCAGTGGTTCAGTAAGGAAGAAGCCCACAGGTACCTCACCTTCTAAAGCACGCCTTCATACGTCAGCCATTGTTCTATTGTGGATTGAACAGAATTCGGCCAAAAATAATGTCCTTTGAAACCTCAGAATTTAAGCATAGTCAGTTAAGGACTAAAATTGGATTACACTGAGCTCTATACCTCGTGTCTTATATCCTTCTTACAGGAGGAGAAAACATGAAGTAGGGGTTGAAGTGATGGTCCACAAACCAAGGAATGCCTCAAACCACCAGAAGCTAGGAGAAGGCAGGAAGGGCTCTTCTGTACCACAGTAGGAGGGACAAGGTCCCTGCTGACTGAGTTTAGACTTCTTGCCTCCAGAATGATTAGAAAATCATTTGTTATTTTAGTTACCCAGTCTGTGGTAATTTGTTACGGCACACAAACACACCACCCAGTTTCCTCTCTTTGTCTCTTGGTCTCACCTAGGCCTTCTATTTGGATCTGGAATGGTCCCCACAGCCCTGCTTACCAAAGGCTTGGTCTTCAGTACTGCTGCAAAGTGGTGGAACCTTAAAAAGGTGGGGCCTAATGGAAGAAAGTTGGGTCACTGGGGCTGTACCTGTCAGGGAAACCTGGAGCCCCACCCCTTTCTCTCCTTCTCTTAGTTTTCTGGCCATGCTGAGATGAGCAGTTTGCTTCACCACATGCTCCTATCATGACGTATGTTTTGCTATTGGCCCATAGGCACCAGGCCATGTGGCTGAAATCTCCGAAAGTACAAAGCAAAAAAACCTTTCTTCCTCATAAGCTGACTGATTCCATCATTGTATCACAGTGACGGTAAGTTGACTAACACATTGTCTAGCTGCATATATTCACTGTTCCCTTTTCTTTATTACATTGGTCAGGTAAGGTATTTCTGATGGCTGCTATTTTTGACCTTGATAGTTCAAACCATGGCCTTGGTCCTCCTTGCAGATATTCTCATTTCACTGTTTGGGATGTGCCTCAAGCACTGGGAATTTTTTTAAATTCTCCCAAATAATACCAGGATATACATAGGCAGAACTGGAAACTCCTACTTTGAAATAAATCTTTTCATTCTCCTGTGCTATAATCTCCAATAGATGTCTTTTGCCTACTAAATAAAAAGGCTACACCAAGCGACACTTCGTTCCACTCCACACTTTCAGATTGCTTTCAAATATATTTGATCCTCAAGATACCAGATGACATAAGAATTATTGCTCAGGCAGTTCTGTGAAACCCTATTTGGTGGGGCCAAAAGGCCCTACAGAGGTGACTAGCTCCCTTTCATGTGTACTTCAGTCAAGTCTCTCCATCCCCCTGCTTGGAAGGATTTCTGCAGTTTCAACACTATGAGAGTCTTACATAATGGTAATTACTAGCTACCAATGGAGAGTGGCTGTGGTGTGCTTGTTATTATGATTCTATAACAATAGGGAAATCTGAGACAATTGAAAACCAATGGTGCAGTATGAGTAACCTCTCATTCTGTGGAGGCATCCAAATGAAATAATCTGACTTGCTAATGTGCTGGCCGATCCACTGGGTGATGTAGTCTGCTGTGTGGGATGAAAGCCCACGGTCTTAGCCACACTGCCCAATGCTGTGGGAGCTCCTCAGTGTGGATGCCTCACCTTGCCTCTCCTGCCAGACTTTTCAGTTACAAAACGCTTATAGGTAGCTGGGTGCCTATAAGTGCTGAAGCAAAAATTAAGCCAGAATTACCACAGAATTTCTCTCTTAAAAGTTCCAGAGGACTGAAGTGGAGGCTGGGTCTGCAGGACAGTTTCCTTCTGGAGGCTCACCATCGGTCTGATTCCCTGCTCCACCCAGCCCCCAGGGTCTGCCTAACTCCTTGCCTGCGGCCCCTTCCTCCAACACCAAAGCCAGCAGCATAGCATCCTCCTGCCACCTTCTCAACAGAAATCTGGTGACTGCACTGGGCCCACCTGGCAACCCTGACGATTCTACACCTCCAGATCCTTGATCTACTGCTACTTGCAAAGTTTCTTCTACTGGGTAACAGAACACACGTCAGACTCTGGGAATGAGCAAGTGGACATCTTTGGGGGCATTCTTCTTTAAAAATAAAACAAAAAAAACATTTATTTTATTTTATTTTATTTTAAACATTTTAAAAAAAAAATCAACTTTATTTATTTATGTTATGGCTGGCTCAGCCTGCCCTGGGGGTAGGGCTGGTGCAGCATTTGGTGCCGGGGATGGATCGAACCACAGTCCCCGTGGTTACCTAAGCTTGCTTAAGCAGGTGCTTTAGATGGCTGAAGTATCTCACTGTCCCAAAAATCATTTATTTTAAAGAGTAGAAAAAAACAATAAAACAATACAAAATTTTAAAACATGTTATGAAATTAATGGTTATTATATTGCATATTACTATCTTCAAAGTAGTTGCTCAGACTACCAGATAGAGCCATATAAGATGGATCAAACAATATAAGCACCAACTGTTCCTCTCAATCGTCTCCCTAGTGTAAGAAACTGAAAGGATGAGTGAGATCCAAAAGGTTCAGTGGATGTTGTGAAAGGGAAAGAAACTGCTCAAAAGGAAAGAACAGCTAGGATGAGGAGAAAGGAGAAAAAGGAGAGGGGTCTTCTTCAGTTACCCGTGTCACACACATGGTCAGATTGAAAATTTTGACACCTCTGCTGAAGCCTGGCGTTCCCTTCAGCCCACAGTCCCACCCAGTTCATGGGATACAACTGTCCTTCCGGAGTTTCACCCTGAGCACCCCATCCTTGAGAAATGCTCTGCTCAGGAGCAAATGATTCCTTTATGGATTGTCTGGAAAAAAAGAAGGTAAATATTCTAACACCTCCACAGACATCTATTAGGAGAAAAACAAAACCATAGTTTTTAAACTCTTCATTATCATAACTTATCTGTGACATCTGTGCTATTGCTCTGCCTGACCAGAGCTGGATGCATATTTCAGGGGACACGTGGCTGAGCCCTGGAGAGCAGCAAAGAGCATGAGTGTGAATGCTGTACTCCTGGCTCCCTGCAAATACGCACTCTCGCACTTTCCTGACAAGCGCCTGTCCAGGAGCATGTGTATCCCCCAACCGCCGGAGAGCACTTGTACTAAAACATATGCTTCTGCTTTCTACGGATCCCCAGAAACAAAGCTCTGGCGACAAAAGCACTTGGGGGCAGCACAAGGTCTCACCTCCCTCCCAGAGGCACTTCCCCTCTAAAGATCTCTGAGGAGCAAGTTCTAGGTGCTGCAGTTTAGCAAACCTTGAGGTGTTTCCACGTCTGCTTTTGCACATCTCTGTCTACCAGTGACTGTGATCACTGACACAATCGTATCTACAGACGTGCTAGGTCAGTCCTCCAAGAATTCAGCGAGAGTTCAGTGAGGATTATTTCTGACAGAGATTCCAATGGATGATCTTATGAGAAAGCAGGGAAAGGTTTCCTGGAGACATTTTCCTCCAGCTCAAGGAGTACCCACTGAATTTGGGCGTCCTTTTGTACTTGGCTACTTTGAAACTCATCAGATTTGGTAGTGAACTGATCATGCCGTGAAAATTGTGTCCTGATCCTTAGCATTTGGTGGGGTACTTCACGGGATGTCTAGAACTAGTCGGTGTAGTTTGCCTTGTGACACCATACCTTTCCAATCAAACAGTTTGATGCTTGTCATTTCTGGTACTTGTCTTGTCTCCTGGAACCAGTCAGCTACGAGCACCAAGCTAACCTGCTCCTTCATCACATCCACAGTGATCCAATAGATTTATTACTCACATTACATGTCATCTAACATTATTGTGAACTTCACAGGGTATTGAGGATTGAACTCTGGACCACACCACACACGCTAAGTATGCATTCCAGCACTGAACTACAGCTACAACTTGACTTTTTTTTTTGTACCAGGAATCAAACTCATGATGTCATGAGGCAGGCAGGTGTTACGTCACTGAGATATATCCCTGGCCTGTGAATTTTTTTTTAATCAGCTCAGTTTAATCAACACCCTGTGTTGTAGTGGCCAGGGGTTTGATCTCTAGCATGCTGTGCCACACCGTGCAGTGCCAGCCCCACCCCCAAGGCACACAGAGACTGTGACTGAGACTGGGTACCATGGTGCATGCCCATAATCCCAGTGCTTGGGAAGCTGAAAACAGGAAGATCACTATGAGTCCAGTCTATGTAGTGAAACACTGTAGATCCTATGCTAAATACACTAAAAAAAAAATCTTGTGGGACAAAGTTCTTGCCTTTCAAATGTTCCTATATTGTGGGTGACATCAAAATGCCCAGACTCTCTTGTTGCATCCAAGGATTCACTAAGAATAACTGAGAAACTTCAGGCTAAAGATTAGCCTGAGGCCAAATAACTGGTTGTTTCCACCAAAAATTATGAGCCCTATAGGTCTTATGGCCTAAAATGTTTTTTCGGGTTATTTTCCTAAGTCTAGGGCCCGTCACGGCAAATAACTTTAGTACTTCCCTTAAATGTGAGGGTTTTTTTTTTTTTTTAACTTGCACATGATAGATATTTTCAGAGACATGGGAATAAAATACACTTTTGTTCTTCAGGAATTTAAAATCTAGCAAAAGAGGTCAAACTAGAATTCAGGACATTCTGAACCCAAGAAACTTTAAATCTCTCAGCTTTAGTTGTCTCTTCTGATACATGAGAGGCTCAAAATAGACCATTCTTATTGGTATCCCTGCTTTATGGTACATAAAATATTTCCTTACTTTTCAAAAATTGTTTCCCTACAATCACTTCATGAGGTAGGAATTTCCAGATGCTACGCCATGACAGTGCTGTTAACAGCTAGTGGGACCATGAACTAGGGCAGTGTCTCCAAACATCTTACCATGGTTCAAAAATGAGTTACCATCCTAAAAAATGTATCTGAAACCAACAACCTAAGAGTTCTGAGCTCTCTTACAGTTATTTACTATAACAAGTGTAAACCACGCTAATGCATCTGCCATTCAAAAAGAGGTAATTAATCATCTGATTATAAGGGATTAATTGAGGCATGTCTTTTCAAAGTCAAAACTCATGTGGTCAAATGAGGCTTTGAGAGTATTTTCTGATTTTGGTATCTATGCATATGGGGCTGGGGAAATAGCTCAGTAGAATAAGCGCTTGCCTGGCAAGCACAGGGTCCTGAGTTCAATCTCCGGTACTGCCAAGGGCAGGGTGGGGGTGGGGGTGAAGGTATCTATGCTAGGTTATACCAAATATCTTTAAGTTAATAGGGAGAGTCTTTGCAAAGGCTGATCTTATCCTCTTCTATGATACCAATTTGCTAAGATTCTTTGCGGTTTGTTCATGTCTTTAGTAATTTCAGTGTCATGAATGATTCTTTTTCTTACCTCTCTAAACAGACTCATATTTATCTGTGATGCATACAAGTTCCTATTCCTTGCATAATTTCTTTAGAAATATGAAAGATAAGGGTCACTGAGATAGCTTAGCAGACTAAGCACTTGGTTAGGCAAGCACAGGGACTGAGGTTCAATCCCAGCACCACATGCTGCGCCAGCCCCACCCCTGGGCTAGTTGAGCCAGACACTAAGACTGTGCTTGGTGGTGCACACCTGTAATTCCAACCTGGGGAGGCTGAAAACAGGAGGATCTCTATAAGTCTGAGCTGCATAGTAAGACCTGTACCAAATACATAAAAAAAGAAGAAACAAAATATGAAAGATAAATTAAAAGCAAGTCCAAGATGTCCCTACCACAACCACAGGACATCTTCGGTGACAGGAGGCCTGCAGGATCTGAGGGACCCTTCTGTTGCCCCTATGAAGATTGTGCCAGACCCTTGTTGGTACCCTCACATCCTCTAAGTTCAGAAGGGCAAGTTTCTTCTTCTCCTTCCTCCCCACAGGCTGGGGGCCTGAGGGTAAGGAGCAGCACCCTCAGTAGTGACCATGCCCAGATATACCTCTGCAGCCAGGGAACTGCTTTGGCACTAACCCAGAGCTAATTTGTTCTGTGAGGAGAGAGGTAGGAGTGTGGGTGAGCAGGAAAAAATGAGGTCAGCTTTCAGAGCAGCCAACCATCTCTGATGAGCTGGCCAGACTGTGAGCTACAGACTATTTACTGCAGGGAGATGTCCAGAGTGGGAGACACTCAGTCTGGCCGGAGCCAGAGCCCTCAGCCCAGGGTATCAGGATGACATGGTTACAACGTGGGGGATACTGATTCATAGCTGGGCCCCAAATCTCTTTATCCCACAGAGATTTCCTCTGGTCCCTATAACTATTACTCAGGGAAAATGCATGAATTAGTCCGTTCTGAAGTTGGGGAGAGGCACTGACATGAGACCAGGATGGTCTCAAGTTGGTGGCTTATGTGAGTCATCTTTGGATCTAGCTTTAAGCCCCCTCAACCTCTCTTACCTCCTGGGGCTGGATTCCCTCACCCCCTTGCTGCGCACCCGCCCCTGTGTGCTCACCTGCCTGCTCCCCCACGGTAAGGCCTGCAGGACACCCGCAGGGTCTACAGCCCACAGTGCCCCTCCACCAGCTCCAGCTCACCTCACAACACCCAGCACTTGGCCAGAGCTTTAAAACTACTGCTACTGCTTGTACAAGAAATTTGCTTTCATCTGAGATAGGAGAAAAAGAACAGAATTAATGCAAAAACAGAAAAAATGTACCACTAATCCCAAACCTCCGTTAAGCGGCAGTCTCAGGATCCCTCCCTCTCACACGAATCTTCACCATTCTTGAAATATTTCCTAAGAGTGCCAGTTTAGGAACTGTCTGTGCTTCTGTCTGTGCTGGAACAGGCACTAAATCCTCTGCCTTGGGTCTGGTAAGGGTTCCGAAGGCTTGGGGGTGTGACAGTGAAGTTAGTACTCTGTGTAATGCGAGTTCAGCTAGCACAACCATGGGGCGTGGTGAAAAGGCGACCTGGCTGGAAGGATGTTCTCTGGACCATCTTATTCCTAGTAGCAGAATCCTGAGCTCCAACCGTTGGTGTGTGCTTATATAAATTACAATCCATGTACAGGGCAGAGAATAATGAAATTTGCTGCCATTAAAAATCAAACTTTAGAAATGCACATAATGGAATGGGAAACTATCCAATCTAGTGGATGAAAAGCAGCCCACAGAATGGAGACTAGTCACAAGTCTGCAGATTGTGAGAGTATGACATCTTGGGAGGAAATATATCCAAGTGCTATGTAATGTGTTTCTGGGTGATATGGACTTCTGAAAAGTCTTCCTTAAGCTTCCTCATATAGCTTATTTTATAACAAATACATATCATCACTTGTAATTTTCAAAATAATATACAGATACTCTTAAAAGTGTAAACACAAAAGAATATCACCCCACAATGAAAAAAAAAAAAAAAAAAAAAAGCCAAGTTTGGGTAAACCCTTACCACTAACAGCTTGGCTCTGGGCTGTGTTTCTGAAGGCTCATGGGCTAACACCCTGCTCCCCAGAGTAGGAAATTAAGAGGTATGGCCTGTTGGAAGGTGATCAGGTCACTGAGGGGGTGCTCTTCAGGAGGACTGTGGGATGCTGGCCCCTTCTTCACTGTCATTTGCTCTCACACAAGCTCCCCTCATTGCAGGATGCCTCACGACAACACCACTGGCCCCCAAAGAAGCATGGGCTGGAACTCCCAACACAGGAGCCAATACAAACCTTTCCTCTCTATAATCTAGTCACTGCTCATTTCTTATAGTGAAGGAAGGCTGGCTAGCACACTGCCCTATGCAGTTATTTTCAAAATTAAGTGATAACACACCCCTATGATGCCATGAGTTCCTTATTATTTTTATGCAAACCACACAAAAAATTCCATCCAGAAGCTCAGCTACAGGTCAAAATAGGACTCTTTTTTTTTTTTTGGCATCCTAGACCTGAGAAGGAGTCATACCCAGGAAAGGTGCTGACAGGAGACTGCTCAGTGGATGCAAGGAAAGCTGGCAGCAGCTACTCTAGGGAAACCCACTCTCTTGGGTGGGAAGGGGACTGGTGCTCGTGTGGCTACATGTCATGTGGTGTGCATGTTATATTTTAGAAACTACAAAATGCTCAGGAGCTGAAGAGTTTGGTGGCCTAAACACTTCCTAGGAAAATGATCATTGCTTTGCTTTTTCTTTCGAGACATCAGGAGATTCAGACTATGTTCTTCCCGAACACTCTAGAAAAGTCACCAGGTCTTTCACCAGCCACACCTAACTCGTTTTAGGCTCCCCTGTAGCATTACTCCACATGACAACACTGTTACATACCTGCTCACTTATTTTTCTCCTAGGTACCAGGGCAGGTTGGCTTTCAGCTTCTTTTGAAGGAAAATGGGGCCAGGACATTGGACTCTTGTCACTTAACTAGGGATGGAAATAAAGTCTTTCCAGGCCAGGCTGGGCCTCCAAATCCCCCTGTGAGAGCCTCCATATCCTCTCTTCCCTCATTGCTTGGCTGACTACAGAATATATTGTAGGAGACTCTGAGGGCTCCAGCAGACAGTGACATATTTAATGGAAGAAATTTGAGTCCTCACCTCACCAAAAGCCATCCACTCTGTGGAAGGGTACAGACAGGTGGGAAAGCTCATGAGAGCATTAGGGCTACCTCCTCCACTAATTATCTCCTCAGGCAAAGACACCCCATAAGCCACATAAGACGGTCACCTCTGAACCCCAGGGACAGTCATCACTCTCTGTTACACCCCATCCAAATGACTCAAGAAGCAAAGGACAGCCCTTATCCAACAGAAAATTTAGCCAAGAAAGCTCAGAACACATTCCCTGGTAGACTGAAGACCTGCTGCCTTCTCATTCCCATGGGGGCATGTGGGGATATATACAAATTTAAATTGGCAAAAAGAAGAAAACTCTTTCAGTCACCTAAGCTCGACAAAATATAAATTTCAGATAGAAAACAGTTAAGGTCTGTTAAGGTAGGACGGATCAGAAAAGGCGTCCACACTTTCTGGGAGCACAGCGCTAACGCAGGTCACTGGTATTCATTCTCTTATATTCATTCTTAATGATGTCCTGCCCTACCAACAGGTAGCATGAAAACCATGATTTTAGTGATGCATTGTATTCTTTGGCTCAAAACTGTCTCACTCACTTGCCTTAATTTCTAAAATCTCTGTTAGAGGCAAAACAGACCCTTATCATGTACAAGACATTAGACTATGTGTCCTACCCACATTATATTATTTAATTCTCCCCACTGAGAATCTTATAAAATGATAATTGAGGGATTTCGACCTGGGGCTGGGCAAATCCTGTGTGGAAGCTCAAACTGTCAAGAAGTAGACAGGTATTTCCAGGCTCCACTGGCATCCTGCTCTCCTAATTGCCATGGCACCCAGTAGACCTGATGGCTATGGCACACTTGGTACTGCCAGGACCGACAGAATCTCCTAGGAAGGAGCTATTGGATGGGCACAGAGCAGGCAGGAGTGGAAGGTGTAGAGGATGCAGTCCTCTGGGTGGCCTGGCTACTGACAGAGCTGTAGGGGGCCCTAGAGTCTGGGCTGGGGAGCTCCCGGGAGAGGGGCAGAGAGGAAGTGCTGCCAATTTCTCTTCCATGACTCAAGCCAATCCCACTCTTCTTTGCTTATGAAGAGCTTACCTGGTAGGGGTACAAGGTGACTCCATTGGTTCTTGAAAGAGACCAGGTGCCATCCAGGTACTGGTGGGCCTGAATGGCCACTGTGGTGGGGATGTTCCCATTGCTAGGACTGGTGGCCATCTGGAGGCTGACCTTGGCTGGGTGGGTGGGGGACCCACTCTTCTTTTCTGCCCCATTGCTGACCCCAAGGCTGCTGGGTTTGCTGCTGTGCTTGTTGACAAGGCCTATGTAGTTAGAGCTGGCATAGGCGGCGGGCACAAAAGCCCAGTCCCTGGGCTGCTGGAGCCCTCCGCCCAAGTGCCGGGACCCTACCAGGGTGGGCATGTTGGAGAGCGCAGGGGGTGAGCCAGGTGAGGCATCATAGTGCTCACTGCCAGCTGCCTGCTCCAGCGTCAGCACCATCTGGATGGCTTCCTGCTTCAGCTGGTTCAGGTGTGTGGCACAAATGTCACAGCGGTTATCACGGTCATTCCATGCCTTTCGGATGGTGTTGGGGACCTGGAGTTTCTCATGAATCACAGCTGAGAAAGCAGGGTCCTGGAGGAGACACAAGCAGAAAAGAGAGAGACTGTAACCAAAGGCTGGCCAGTGTGACACAGAGGTCTGACTGATGAATGCAGACCCGGATGTACCCTGAGCTGGACAGCTCTGCACCCAGCAGAAACAGAAGCCAGATGGGCAGAAGAATCTATTGTTCTCTGATGCTGACAAACATACTTGAAAAATGTAAAAAAAAAAAAAATGTGTATATATATATATATATATATATATATATATATATATATATTGAAAACTTTAGAGAAGCCACAAAAGAAAACACAATTTATGAGTATTTCACCGACCAGATAAATAACGTTATCTGCTAAAGAACTGCAACCACTCTGGGCTCCCCTCCACAAGGATTCAACCAGAAGGACACCAGTGTCCACTGGGCATGAGGAGAGCTGAGAGCAGTTTAGGTGATCCGGGCACTGGACCCCCAGTGCCTGTTTTCCCCTGGAAGCTGGAAGCTGGTAGTGACTGTAAGAGCTGCTTGTGACCAGGAACAGAGATTCTACCCTAGGAAAACCTTGTCTGCATCAGCGTGTGTACTAAATAGCACTGGAGGAAAACTGGCCATGCCCACAGGTTCTGGAGCACAGTGCAGCTTGTGTTCAAGTCCTGCAAACCTCTACAGCTTAACTCATGCTTTTCAATTGCCCTGTGGCAAAGTGACCACGTCTGCACTCATGTATTTCATTTTCTGACCCATTACAATAGTCCAAGTGACTTTTCCTCAAATCTTCTCCTAAACCTTTCTTAAATATCTCAGTGTGAGGTGCAGTGCTGTGAGTTCATAGTCCCTGAACTATGAAGTCTTCTGAAGGCTAAGATAGGAAAAAAAAAAAAAAAAATTACTTGAAGCCAGGAGTTCAAGACCAGCTTGAGCAACACAATGAGACCTACAATCCACCTACCCAATACATTTCAGCTCCACAGTCAGTATCTAAAAAGGAGTTTAATGAGGATGATGTCTCATTTATATCATTGTACTTTTTACACAAAGGTAGGGTTACCTAGTTCTGCCAGTTACAACACTGGGGCTCTGTGTGACCTTGGAAAACTACTTCCACTGAATCTCAATAGGCCATGGTTTATGCCTGTTGTAACATCCTAGCTCCATGGCTGTGCCAGTGGGGACACTGGGACAGGAAATGATAGTATCTGCATGCATGGACAGAGCCAGCGTGGCTGCTCAGGGCCTGGCTGAACTGCTGCCCTCAATAGCTGCTGCAAATAATCGAGGAGGCCCATTCTCAAGGACGGTCACCCTCTTGGCCACTAGGAAAAATCTGTCCTTCAAAATGTGTTGTCAGCTTTCATGGAACCCAAGCCCATCCCAGGTGGATGAGGGGCAATGAGTTGTGGGTGAGGAGGGTGGAGTGGGGCAGGCAGGGGGGGCAGGAAGATCGCCGGTGGGAGGGTGATTCTTAATTACGATCCATCTTGATTACGGGCTCCAGCATTTTGTTTTCCCTGTTTAACTACCCTGAAAAGCTCCTCAGCATGCACAGATTAATTGATTAATAAATCAAGAGGCCTCTTTCCCCAGCAGCACAAGGCCCAGCTCAGGAGGTGGAAACTCAAGACAGTCATAAAATGATGAGAAACAATAGGAAGTCAAGGGTGATTGAGTCTCAGATGGCAAAGTGATGCGAACCATGTGGGACTTGCCTTGTGGCATCCTCCTTGGTGACAGCTGCTTTGTCCAGCCAGTCCCTGAACATGACCCAGAGCACATGGGAGCCAAAAGGCACCCTGAGGACCATTCTACAGCAGGCCACACCCTACAGCAGTCTACAGAAAAGAAACAGCTCCAAAGGGGTTAAAAGTTTAGACTATACCAGATGTCTTGACCACTGGTCCAGAATTTTTCACTTCAAGAGCCAGGTGGCACATCCATCAGTAGATTCATATTTTTTTTTTGCACAGATATAAACTCCTAAAGGAAATGCTCATTTGTGCAGAAGGAATTTATTTGGCCTCTATATGTGCTAAGATATAGTTCATTGCTTTTCATGTAACATGACATAATGAGAAGTTTCTCCCATCAATGAATGCTTTGGAAAATATTATTTTCAATAACTATATGGTATTTTATCCTTCGGCTTTGCCATAGTTCACTTATTTATTCTCACGTGCACTGTAGAGTTTAATATAATCTGAGAAATCACGAGACTGGCATTTAAACACAATCCAGGCAATGGTACATGTTTTCATGCCACCAAACTATGCTGTTTTAGGAAGCTTCCAATGTACTGCTTATTTAAAATGCTTTTGTTAACCCAATCGTACAGGAGAGGTTCTAGAGTAAGGAAGAAGCTGCGGGATGTCTCACCCACATATCGCAGTCTTTAGATTTCAGATGGCACCCTTAGACTCAGGACTTGGCCCTAGTAAGGCGGTGTACTCACTGCACAGGAGCTGCAGGAGCCATCTGCGATGCCAAGAGCTCCTTCAGTGCTCTGTTCTTGGCTTGTACCACGCTCCCCCTTGAAGAAGTGCTTCTTTTCTAAGCTTACTGCTAGTTGTTGCTCGTCTCCCACCATTTAACACATGCACATATTGGCTTCTTTGTGCCTGGCAGCACACCAGGCTAGGGACATGAGGAAATACGGGTATGAATCCTACCTTCTGGGAGTTCACAGCTCAGGAACGCTTCTTGGTTCCTGGATGACCACATGCCACATCCCTCTGCTGCCTCCTCTCATTCAGACTCTTAGAGACTCATAGAACCATTCAAGGAAACACAGCGCAGAAGCCAGAACCCTCTTTGTGTCACTAGACATCAAGAACTCCTTCTCTTCACTGCTCTCTTCCACTTGCTCATGTGCCAGCCAACGCCAGATCTGCAAGAACCATCAAGCTATCCCAAGGTGCCACCACTGAGCCTACCACCAATATAGTATCTACAGATAGCCAAGGAATAGCCAACAGCCCAGTGTGGTTCCCAGAAGAGGAAGCTGACACTAATTCTTTAATGAGGATGCAATTTGTGGACTGTGTCAAAGAAGTGTTCTCCAAATGAAGCAAGCCTGGACCAAAAACTTATGGCAGCTCCTATCTTCAAAAGCCTTCAGGAAGTCAAGAGAGGCATCTTAAGAACTAAAATGCTTTTCAAGTGCTTGTCCACACATTCTAAATATTTCAATGAAACTCAAATCTTCAAAGAGAAATGATCAACAGATACAGCTTTCTGTAAGTGCTGAAATAAAAAAGGATACTGCTTGAAGGGAGAAAAGTAATAAACAGGAAGGAAAAAAGAAGCATTCAGAGCCATGGATAACAAGTATAGACTGTGTTTTCATGACATGGAAACAAAAAGGGCCACAGTCATCCCAGGAGATGAATGAAAGGAGCACATTTTGGGTTAGGTGACCCGGAGAAGGGAGGAACTAGGCACTCAAAGGCATCCTGCCTCCTCCATGGGTTGCAAAGACCTTTTTACTGTCTAATCTATCCTGTGACCTCAGGAAACAGTCAAGTGGGGGCAGCAACCTGACCCCCTATTTCTTGTTCAATTTTTATTTTTTATTAGGACATGTTCGTAGAACATAATGATCACATTCCTCTGGGGAGTTGGCACATGGACTTAACAACACATCTCAGTTCTTTTTTCCTGCCTTTCCCCTCCCTTCCTTTCTGATTCCCGCCATCTTTTGGCAGTGTCCCCATATTTACTTCAGCACATGTAAAAATTGGGCTGCTGGCACTTGGGCATTTTCATCCTTAATGTTTAGGTCTGAGGTTGTCTACTCAAAATTCTGTCCGTCTACAGAATAACATACTCATCTTGGGCTGAGGAGATAACTCAGTAGAATAAGCACCTCCCTGGAAAGCGCAAGAGCCTGAGTTCAATCCCAGGTTCCAGAAAAAAAAAAAAAAAAAAAAAATGGCCACACCATAGCATACTCATCTTTGCTCTATTTGTCGCACGAAAAGAAATTTTAGAAGACACATGGGAAACTGGAAAGTTCCTCAGAGATAAGGTCAGGGGTAAATGTAAACCATGTTAAGACCTATAAGTCTGCCCAATTAATGACTGCTGCAAAAGAACAAGTAAAATTCCATAAAGTGGTTTTCTAATCCTATTCATACTCTCTGCTTCTCCTAGGAGTATTTCAGCAAAATAGGATCCTCGGCCATATTCTAGCCGAACGCTAGAATAGGATCCTTGGCCTACAGTCTAGCAACCGTCTTAGCTTGGTTCATCCATCTCTAAGAGTTCATCACCCCATCAATTGAATCCAAGCCCCTAGTTTCCATGACTGTCCATACTCCACTGACCTGGAATTTTCTGTCTTGCTCAGTCTACTTCATATCTCAACTCTTTTGAACAATATCACTCACAAATTTCCAATTGATCTTCTTAGCACCTAAACCTACTCTCCTTCCAGTAGTCAGCAGCCAAGTGGATAGTATTATTACTCCTTTATCTTTTCAGCCAATCACCCAATTCCATAGGTGATGTTTCCTCCGAAGTCTTGACCTGTCCCTTTTCTCCATGCCCATGGCCATGCTGATGTACTTACTATTTCTCTCATCACCAGAATCTCCCTACCTCTAGTTTTGACTTCATCTCATCTCCCAAAATGATATAACTAAGCTGCAATTCTGATTATGTCATTATTCTGTGTTCTAAATCACCACTAAAAGGACTACTGTATTGTCTGTGGTGTTTATAAAAATATTGCTTCACTAGACTCTCAGTTCCTTAAGGAAAAACATTGTTTGTTTCTGTTTTTCATTTCCTAAGTGTCTAGAATAGTGGCTACTAGGTACTAAGTTTCAATAAGTACTTGTAAAATGAATGAATGAATGTGATTCAACCTAAGCGAACAGCTAAGTATTAGGCATTCTATGTCTACTCACTTTTTTCCCCTAAATGAGTTATTTTGTGCTACAATGTAAATTCTAAATGCCCCTCAAAGTCCCAAGTATTTGTAAAGACTTGATC
This sequence comes from Myocastor coypus, assembly GCA_004027025.1. NCBI lineage: Eukaryota > Metazoa > Chordata > Mammalia > Rodentia > Myocastoridae > Myocastor > Myocastor coypus. Next base: position 44,024 of record PVJA010007295.1, on the reverse strand, counting down.
TACTTGAAAGAAGTGGTCCTAGAAAGAAGTGGGGCCTCACTGGGTGATCTTCAGGTCATGGGGCCATGCCCTTGCTGGGGACTATGGAATCCCAATCCTCCCTCTCCCTCTCTTTTTTTGTTTCCTGATGCCCACATGAGCAGTTTTACTCCCCATCTTTGCCATCCAAACTGCCCACTAGAGGCCTAGAAGCAATAAGTCCATCTGACCATGGACTAGAGTCTATAAACTATGAGCCATAAAACTCCCTTTCTTATAAAAGTTGACTATCTCAAGTATTACAGTGATGGATCACTGACATAGTCACTTATATAACTGTCACAAAGTAAACTCTTTGAAATCTCAGGCTCATATAATTGTCCAACCAAATTCTTCTCTATAACTAAAGAGCTTCATGTGGCAGTATCCTCCTATCACTGGTTCTTCCTTAAACTATAAGAATAGATTCTCTGGCTTTTGTCTTCCCAACAAAGTAACATTTGTGTAGAAATAGTTTTTTTTTTTTAATTGCTTTTAATCCACCATCTAGCTCATCATCAAGAAAACAAAAGAGACCTATCTAAAGGAAAATTCCAGGCTCATGCTACACTCTGGGCCCAGCAGGGTTTCACTCCACAGGCCAGGAGCTGCCAGCCTATTTCCAGTGGATCCAGTGGGCTTGGTAATGAGGGCTGTGGAATCTTCAGAACCCAAGCAAGAAAGCCAAAACTACTGCCCAGGCAAACAAAGCTATTTACAAATGTTCCTTGTTGTTCTCAGTTCCATTTCATCCTCTGAGGGATATGTTGCTTAGCAGTAAATGCTAATGCCACTGTTGAGGACAGAGTGATTTTCTGCATTATTTTAGCCAAAAAGAAAAAAAAAAAAATACTTTCAGTGTGTTCCTCCGAAGCCGCAGGGTCTGCAACGAAGTAGCAGCTGGCGTCAGTATCCAGCATATGTTGTGCAAATTCCTGTTGACGTTTGTTTCTAGTTTATTATGCTAGAGGCCTCCAGTGACACACTCAACATGATTTAAACTATTCTTCAAAGGCAGTTTCTTTCCACTTTGTTCCTAAACTTTCTTCCTCAGTAACTGCTGTCATAAGAGGCCCAGAATGGAGGACAGAACCCGGACCAGATAATGTTTTCTTTTCCACAGGCAGAGGCATCCCGCATCAACAGAATTTGCTGTCATATACCTTAGCATTCTCTTCACTGGGGTCTGCACTCTCTGCCCCTGTCACATGCCCCACCAGTGTCCTTTAGTTCTCAAGATTCCCCACCTTCTTCACAGTAGTTCTAAACTAAAAGACAGTGTCAATGTTCCAACTCTCTTTTGTTCATGAAAACCACAACCTGAAGTTTCTAAGTCAATCAGCAGCAAGCCTTATGTGGTTCTCAACCAAGAACACCAATACTCTCATTATACTTAAATATTCAGGGGCCGCCTTGCTGGCCTGCCTCCATGGCAAGCTGAGATGGCAATTGAGACTGGGCTGGGCATGGTGGCAAGTGCCTGGAATCCCAGCTCTTGGGAGGCTATAAACAGGCAAATCACTACAATTCCAATCTAGTAATGAGACCATGGACACCCTGTAGACCCTTCCCTAAAATACAAAAAATAAAATAAACATTCAATGTTTGGACTTAAATGTCTCCAGAGAAGTGAAATGTTTTTGCCTCAGTAATTGTAGAAGGTCAAAATAATTTGGCAAAGCTTAACCAGCCACTTTCAATGAGGACAATTTAAGCATCTGAAACCCAAGGATACTTCCAAAATGGCAGCTAGTGCATAATCCTCTGGCCTCAGGGAGACCATTCCTCGGGGCTTATTGGTTTCTGGCTTTGCCAGGCCTCATTGTCCACAAGTGCTTGAAGAGATGTGGAGGAAGGGGGCTGTGAAGGTTGGCAATCACTGCGTCTTCACTGCTTATTTTTTAGAATGGACCCAGCAGGAATGAGCTGAGGGTTAAACTTCTAAACTTCAGTGCTCTTTATTCCGGGCATTCATGGAATTCCTAGACCACAACCAAGACATGCGACTACCTAACAAGTAGCCAGGCAACAAATCGGACAGCTCAGCAAAGTGATGACGTACATGCCATTGTGCTTTGTGGGAAGGGGCGACCACTCTGAAGCTGCCTGCCAGTCTTGGCAAATGCATGAAACAGTTCCTAAGTGGGTCATCCTGGGTGGCAGAGGACATGGATTATCCTCCAAAGCCAAGCAGTTGTGATAGAAATTAGCGGCCCCATGGTCGCTTTATTAGCACAAAGCTCCAGAAACCTTTTTTGGCCTAGTGAGCAGCATGTGAACCCAAGGTTTGTTGTCCCTGTCTCTAGTCTGCTTTGTGTTGTGTCAGCACTTCCTCCGGTAAAGGTGATCACATATTGGTGCAAGCATGAATATGGATCCCAGGAGGAGGAAAAAAAAAAAAAATGTAAAGGTATAAAGGCATGCTGGGTAATGAGCTCAGTGAGACAAAGAAAAAAGAAATACCCGCCAAAAGGAGAAATGTTAAATGTCAGACCAAAGTTGTTCTACATAACAGACTAACTATTCCAGGGATGTAGTGACTGTGCCCAGCTCAAGGAAGCTGCTCTGGATGGATTACTGGGCTATTAAAGATGGCACATGTGGCTTGCCTCGGAATGACTGTGTTCCACACGTCAGGATGGGGGCGCAGCAAGGGCAGGTGGGGATGCATTAACAGTGCTGCTTGCTGTAACATGTGAGAAGTGCTGCAGGTGATACGACCTTGCTGTGTCAGACAGACATTCACATGCCTACGTTCTGCCGCTGGTCAAGGGACATGTGCCACCATTCACAAGGAGGCCATAAGCAGAGGCTAAGCCAACGCCAATGCCATGCCTTGTAATGTCCAAAGAACACAGAAAAACAGGACTGAGGAATACAATGTCCGAAAGCTAAGTTGAACAGTTCTGCCAAAATGATAGGTATCTACATAAGGCTCAGAGACAAAAACACATGGGATCCAGGGGACAGGGCCGGGCTCTACCTGCCACCACCTGGAGACTTGGGGACACTAGCAAAGCTTTTCTGAGTCTCTGTTCTCTCAACTCTGAAGTGAGAAATAATGCCAGAGTTGTGACAGAAACTAAAAATAATTCCCAAGAATGGTATGTAAAAAATAGTGACTAAATCCTTGCAAAACATCAGTAGTGACAAGTGAAAAGATCTTCCTACTTCAAAAGAAATGGGAGAATTTGGTAAGAACTTAACAGGATTATGGTTCATAAAACTGCTCAAAGAATTGGTGATACATTTCTTATTGTGGCCAGAAAGACTGCTTTATAAATGTCTGTATCTCATCTTTTTTAACTTGATGGCAGATAGCATCTGTTGATTCTTTTGAAAACTTGATTTAGAGTACAGGAGGCTGGAATCCACCTTGTATCAGTTGGTAGCTGTTTAGCAGCTGTGACCAGGAGCCAGTTCTAAAAGACCTACCTCTACCCCAATTTTCTTAAATGTAAAAATAAGAATGTACAATAGCATGCATTTTGTTAAGGGAGCATAAAATGTGATAATATTATGAAATGTTTAGTACCGCCTTCTCTGGTTCTTAGTAAGTGCTACCCACATGGCAGTGATTCGAATCAGTGCGAGATAAATGGCAGCAGGGCTGTTCTCAGTCCCATAGGCTCTTGTACAATTTTAATGCTTCATGTGGCAGTGGCGACGGTGGCGATAATGATGGTGGCAATGGTGGTGACACAATGTCTTATCCAGTAGGATGCAGCAAGCATCTTTAGAACTATAGGGGAGGGCAAAGACAAGCATCTATGGTCTTCAGTTAATCACCTCTTTCCTTTGGGCACTCAAATAAGAATGGGTCCCAGAGGCCTGAGCTGTTCCCCAAGTGTGCGCCGTGCGGCTCCTGGCCTTCTTCCCATCTTAAAGGATGAAATAAGAGTAATTCATTTCCGTGAACCTGAGATCTGTTTCTCACTGGAATAGGCCGGCTGAAAAGTGCTCCTTTTTTCCCCCTCAAAGGTACACAGTACTCTACACTGATCTGCTAGATGGTCAGACAGAATCACCAGAGGCCACCAACTGGAGCTGCCAATGTCACTCAAAAGACACAGCAAGAGAAACAAGATTTCACGTTAGCATAACTATCTTCAAAGTAGAAAATCTTGTTTTCCAGTCTATTCCTTGGCTCTGGGGAAAGAGGATTCATTCACAAATAGATTAAGAGCTTAAAGACCAGAGAGTAAACTATTACATATTTAAAAGGTTTCATTAAAGTTCATGTTCAGCATGGCACAAAAATAAATAAAATGTTAAACTTCACTACTGTAAGCACTAATCAAGGCCTACCATGACACCCTAACATGTTACCTCTCAATTATTAAATTCTTATCTACAAGAGGTGTATTTTTTATGTGTAGGCTGCAATTTACCATCAGGTGGCAAATGGAATTATCACTCTGTAAGTAGTTGTATTTGTATAATGCTATTAAGGAGTCTGTTAATTATCTAATTATGAAATTGCCTAATGTTTCTATTTTCTCTAATTGATTTTAGATGCATGAACTACTGTATCAGTGTACTTGGCTGTATTTTCTGGAAACGGCTACAAAAAGATGAAATACCTAGAATTTGATAGTGCTGCTGGTATTTTTAAAAGATGAAATCTTAGCAGTGAAGTCTTGTTTTGATTATGCCCTACAAAAATTGCAAATACTTCCAAGGTTCTGCCACACTTGTCGCCCGGTGTTTCAGCATGCACAAAATTTTTCTCAAGCCATCTGTCAGGCATTTGTCAGAGCTCCTCATAGGAATCTTCTGCGGGGTACACAGGGGCCTCCCTCTATCCTGGATCCCTTCTCACTTTCTTTTGTTGTTCCTTAGGTTCCTGCCCCAGTGGTAACTGCCACCTGCCCTTGTGAACCAGGAGGCAAGTCCGGAAGGCCAGGAACATGGTCATGATTGCGATGGTCAAGACAGTTTCATGGGGCACACATTTGTCCAAGTGTGTCCGAGTGTGCAGTTTCAACGTGTGTCACTTACTGTGTGTCCACTATCTGCCCATCAAGCCAAACAAAACCCTTGCTCATTCATCCTAGCACCCAGAAGCCTCTGGTCTGAGTCATTTGTACTGATCAGCAAATACTTCCTTATTACAGTTGGACATGTTCTATCTTCACAATCATGGCAAATTCCTAGCGGCCAGAAACCATGCTGTAAGTTTAATAGTCATGATAACTTGGATGTTTGCTCCTGTGAAGTCTACGCCCAAGACTGCAGTAAGCGTGACACTTTCAAATCTTAAAGCCGACTCTGGCATTCCAGGGTTTAACACCCTGGACCCACTTTTCCCTCAGAGTCCAAGTCCAGGTCTCTGCACTGGGCAGGGCAGAACCTGATTCCTAGGACCCTCATTGACCTCAGCCCCCTGCTCCTCTCTCCCTGCTGTACTCTGTGCCAGCCACAAAGGTCTCCTTGCTGCTCCTCAGACATGGCAGGAATGTTCAGGCCATGACTCTGAGCTTCTGTTCCTTGGCATGGAATTTTTCTCCACTGAAATCTGCTGGAGGCTTTCACTACCTTCTAGATGTCCAAACACCCCCTACTAAGCGAGGACTTCCAAGACCACTAACTTCCAGTTGCAAACCACCTCCCAAAGCACCCTGTAAATGCCTTCTTTTCCTGTTTCTCTGTGCAACCGTGTGGCCTTCTAATTCTGTGTTACATCTGTGGTCTATCTCCCTGTGCAAAACATAAACTGAAGAGAAAGGACTTTGGTCTTCTTTGTACACTGCTGAGCCTCTGTTGCCTCAGCCACTGCCCAAACTGGAGCAGAGGTTAAGAAATTATTTGTTGACTGAATCAGTGAATCCCCAAGTCAGTTTTCAGTGGAAGGAGTTCCCACATCTAAGACCTTCATCTTTCTTATGGATGTCGATAGTGGTTTTTTTTTTTTTCATTGTGAAGTTGCTTTGTGATGGGTTTGAGCATCCTGGGGAGGCTGAGGGAGTTTGTCTGTTTCAAGGGTGCTGCCCTGCCTGGCCATGACTCCCTGCTATAGAGAGTAGTCCCCACCTCTCAGACTTGCATTGCCATTATCATTGTCACAGGGGGGGTGGGGGGCTGGAGAATCTGCATGTGACAGAGCACCACAGCAGATCACAGCAGGTGAGGGTAAGAAGAAGCAGAAGAGACACCTGCCTCCTCCCCCTTCGGAGCTCACTGGCCCACTGTGGCCTGTGGCTTGCAGAGAAGCCAACAACTTCACCAAGTCCCCTGTCCCACCCAGGGCCACCAGCCCTCTGAAATCAGCCCTGGGGCCTGCTGTTCTACTGATAATAACTGAAAGTGCAACAAACAGGTCTCCAGACATGGCCCAGAACTAAGTGCTTCCAGGTGCTGGCTAGTCTCCTCTCACTGACCCCTGGAGATTCTGGAGACTTTTCTGGTTTACAGCTGGGAGGGATTCCTGACATCTAGTGGGTAGAGGCAAGGACACTAATTACCTAACAGTGCACAGCACATACTACGAAGACCCAGCCAGCCCCAAATGTCACGGATACCATGGGCTACAGTCACAACCCTGTCCTCAACCCTCTCACCTGGTTCTTCCCACTGAGCTTATCAGAGAGGAATTTCTGAAGGACAGTGAGGGAAGTGTTCTGAGTCCAAAAACTAATCCTGACTCTTCTCTATCTCTATTTCCTTAGGAGTGGAAACCATACGTTCTCTTAATATTTGGTTCTTCTGCTGTGGCTGGGGTGGGATTGGTCTGGTGGGAAGATCTGGACACAGTTCCCCCAACTGTTGCCATCCAGAGTGCCATGCAGGTCAGACCTCGGGCAATGTGCCCAGGCCACCTCCTTCCCCTTATGAGCTACACAAGCCACTGGCCTTGCTGGTGACAGGGGCACTACTGAGATGTCACCAGCTGTTTATAGGAATGTGATAGGAAAAGCTGAGGGCCCCAGGCTCTTGGTCATGTGAAACTGTGAATCTTGTGCTTGGTTCTGGCAGGTGCTGACGGACTCCATTGTTGACACCTGGCTTGGTCTGCGCTTGAGAGGGGACAGCTGAGGTGGCTTTTGCTATGAAATCACTTTAAGCCTCTTGCTGGCTTTCACATCATGGTAACTTCACAGTTTCCCCTCCGGAGTAGGAAAACCAATGCCACGACAAGACAAAGTCATCTTGAAGAAGATGTAATTTGGTACAATTACAGAGGAGCCTGGGGATTTGCTTGTGCCTGCAAAAACCTCATTTACGTAGCTCAGACTCTGTGCCAGGCTTGTGCTGGCTTTGCTTTGGTGAGAGAAATGACAGGGCTTTGGCCATAAATGCCCCAGAGTGGGGTCCACCCGCAGAGGATAAGAGCTGAGCTGTAGGTCTGAATTTCCATTCATGACACCTTAGAAATGATTAACATATCCCAGGGCAGAAGAGAAAACATCCCAGCAACATGTGACAGAGGACTCTATACTCAGGACAATCCCAGTTTAATGCTTCATCGCCAGACATCTTGTGCACATACGGGGGAGGAACACATTAATTTTGGGACCCTCAGCAATACACCCACCCCTCCTCCTTCCCTAACCAACTTCAGTGGAAAGGTCTTAACTCAAACATTCAGAGATAAACAAAGCCTCACTGAAACAGCTCAGAACATGGCAGGATGGCAGGAACAGGAGGGGACCGCAGGGGCAGCAAGTCCTTCTCTAGGGACTTCGCCACATTCTGACCACATGGTGACAATGAGCAGTAACCCCTGAGTTACCACAAGCTATTGCAACCTCAAAAATCAGAGAGCCAGTTATCTGGATTCAGATTCCACCTCAGGAAAGGGTCTCTATGGGCTGGTGAAGATCTCTGGACCCCACCATCCATGTGGAGCATGATTTGGCATCTTTCTAGTGTGTGCCACTCTGGCACACTGACAGAAGCAGAAACCTTCAAGGGCCACATCAGAGCACAGAGAGGGAGAGCAGGAGCTTGAGAGCCTAAGGAGAGGTTGAAGCTGTGTGTCTTGAAGGATGTTGCTACCCAGCCTCCATGTGAAAGAGAGAATGGGGTGAGAAGCCAGGACCTTCTCTCTGCCGCCTTCCAGCCTAGAAGCTGGCAGAGCACAGCTGCACATATCTGCTGTGCTGTTAGAGCGTCTTCTTTTTTCTCCTCATTGTTATTACTGCTTTGATACAGGGTCTCTAGAGATCGCCCAGGCTGTTTTCAAATTCCTGAGCTGAAGTGATCCTCCCCTCAACCCTCCCAAACAGCTGGGACTAACAGCCTCCATGCCCAGCTAGCTTCAGATTCTTAAAAAAGACCTCCTAACTACCTTTCACAGGTTGTGCAAGAGACAGACTTGAGTGAAGTACTCCATGTACAGTGTCTGAACCTGCATAAAAATCAATCCTTTAAGAAACCCTGAACCAACAGCAACCATACTCTAAAATCTCTAGCAAGTTATCTTAGGAAGAACTGGAATATCTTCAGTAGAAAAGAGTATGAAGCAGTCTAGGGCTGCATGCCTAGAAGCAAAGGAAGCAACGCAGCAGAGGCACATGGTCCACACTTTCTAGGACACGTGTATGCATACATACAATGGTACATACATGTACCACTTCAGGAAGAAGCCAGTAAGATGGCTCTGGCAGCAGGGTTCTAGGGGCAGCAGTCCAGGACAGATGGGGCTCAGGAACTGAGATTTCCAAGGGGAGAAGGAAACTGCCCCTCTCCCACCTGCTTCTATCAGTTTTTCTCTGGCCTGAATCTGAAGAAGGTAATTCCTGTGTTCATGAAATGACCCATGTAGGCTCATGAAGGATTACGATTATAAAGCTGCCCTGAATATTTTCTGCAAAGTTGTAAGGGGGAAGTTCAGTGGGATAACAAGAAATTTTAAAATAAACTTTCATTTTGACTGAGGTAAGAGAGTCTGATACCATTCGAGAACAGCTGAGAAACATGATACAAACAGGATCTGGATCTTCCATACTGATTATGAAAGGTATTTTAAAACTATGAAATACTACCACGTTACATGAATTACATCCCATTATAAACCAGACACACAGATGTTTGCTTGGTTACTGAATATAATCATTCATTTACCTCTTCATTGGCTACTTTTATCATTTATCAGAATGTATTAGGTATCTATGACAAGTCCTTCAACAAATGTTAGGAAAAAATATGGTTCCTCCTTTGATGGGATATTATGGAAATAAACTACAATTAAAAATTGGAAACTGGGCCAGGGATATAATTCAGCAGTCTAAGTGTCTGCCTGGCAAGCACAAGGACCTGGGTTCAATCCCCAGTACTAGGCTGGCCCCGCACAATTCCAGCCACTAAAACCAGGTGTGATGGTGCACACCTGTAATCCCAGCACAGGGGAGGCTGAGACAGAAGATCGTGATGAGTCCAAGCTGTGTAGCAAGACCCTGTACCAAATAAATAAATAAATAAATTTTTATATAAAAAATGGCAACAGTCTTCTTCATGTGAGGAACTCATGAAGAACAGAACAGCTGAACAGAGCTGGGGACTCCGTTCTAAAGACCTGGGTCTAACCTAAGATCTGCTCTCTCCTGGTTTCATTCCCTTGAAAGAATCAGCCTGTCTCTTCATCAGTAAGACAGGGATAATGCTTGGCCCTTGTTATCAGCTTAAGTGTTCAACAGAATCATAGACATAAAAGCACATTCAGAGCTCTATGAACAGAGTGTGCTATTATTACAGACAACAAATTTTCCCTATACTTAACATGTGAAAAGCACAGGGCCTAAACCAAGTCCTATGCAATTGTGTACCAGTTCACACCTAGGGGCCCAAGATCTCCCTATCAAAACAAAGAAGAGAACAGAAAACAGGGCCGAAGCAGCTCACCTAGGTAACTGGAGTCTGGTTCCCAAGAAGAGCCAGGCCAGGACGAAAGCATGGAGCACTGTTGAGCGTCCAGACCCTCCACATAGAGGGACGTGGTCTCAGATAAGTTTATTACAGCAGGGAGGGCAGAAAGATAAGGCCAAAAGCTGCTCAATTTCCTCCTTGGTCTGTATTTAAGATCAGTATCACAGGTCCTTTGTTAACACTCATTAGAACTCTTAAGAGAAAACATTTTCCTGGTCTCCTATACTCACTGCTCTAGGGACCAGGAAGGGGAGTAGAACTTTCCAGAAGGCAAACAACAGAGTCCCATGCCATCTGAATATCTGTCAGAAGCCCACTTTTTAAGCAAAGCAAGGAGAATCACTAAATGGTTTAGAGATCGTTAGCCAGGGCCTCAGAAGCCATGAAGAACTCACACATATGTGCTCTGGGGTTTGGGAATTGGCCTCCATGTGAGAGACCAGAGGCAAGAGGTGCTACAGGAGGAAGCTCTGCAAGACTCAGTTGTCCTTAGAGACCAGCCCACAGGGTTTTGGAGCAGGGCTGAGTGCCCTTTGGCCACCAGAACAAAGGTACAGCCACAGGGCCTGTGCAGCTAGAAGGGCGCTCCTTTTCAGGTAGCCTTTTTTAGGTGGCATTTCATGCTCCAGATCATACACATGGGTGGATGAGGAACAGGGGCTGCACACTGCAGCCCAAGGGCTGGAGGGGCCCTCTGGACTGGGAAGAGAGTTTAATCAACTACGTTAGCAAGGGACTGGCAAAATGTCTGTGGCCAAAGATAAAACACGGGTTTCAGAGACAGGCAGAGCATTTTGTAGCAGTGTGTGAATCAACAGAAGAGCCCACTTCCCTGTGAGCCCTTGTCTATCCAGAAGTCGGTGAGCTGAGGCCCGCAGAAAATTCCCAGCAATCTCCTTCAGAAAGATCGTGACTTTGATTTGGAAGATCTTTGTCTTTATCTGGCCACTGCCCAGATCAGTGATTTTCTGCTATGCCCAGAACGCCCAAGGCAAACTGTGCACACTTCTAGACAGCCTGAGCTGGCACCCGACCCAGACTCCGTGGGTGACCAATGGGGACTGCAACCAGCTAGCTGTCTTCTCAACCTGTGGCTGAATCAGACTGCGTCCCTAGGGGAAAAGAGAATGGCAATTAATTATGGGAGAAGTGCTCCCTGGACTCCTCTGGATGCCCAGTGACAGGAACAGGAGGCACCAACTGACTGAAAAACTGCTCTGAGCAGGGAAGTTTCATGAGTGCAACTCTGCCACACAGTCTAATTTTCTTCTGTGCTTTCTCAGAAGATTTCCAAACTATTCTTGAAGCTTCCACCACAGATATGCTTAATGCAAACTCCACCGCGTTTGGAAGCTGAAAGCAGAGCCTACTCCAGACAGGGGCTTGAGTAACGGCAGAGCTTTGAGCATTATTATTAAGCAGAGCTTCATCTGCAACTGGAATAACTTGATTTATTATTAACTAACGTTGGTCATTTTTAGAGTCCAATTCATTAAATCAATATTATGAGACGTTATTAAAAATTTTGGAACCCTAAACAGTTCATATCAGGGTATCTTTTGTTGGTTTTTAAAATTTGTATTAAATAATGCAGCAGTAAGAGTACAGTGTGTTTTCAAGTTTTAAAGAAGCAGTGAAATAACTTGTTTTTAAAAAAAAAAACACTATGATCCTTTAACAAAACCCTATCATGTTAATGCTCTTATTTAAGCTATTTTTATCTATTACAACAACCTTGAAAAATCCTGCTAGAAACTTTTGTTATAATTTTGGCTTATGATTCTACATTTACAAGTATCTAAAAACTTTATTCCAGCACTTGGGAGGCTGAGGCAGGAGGATCAGTGCGAGTTCGAGACCAGCCTGGGCTACAAAAATGAGCTCAAGACCAGCCTGAGCTGCATAGCAAGACTCTGTCTCAAAATAAATAAATAAATAAATTAATTAATTAATTAATTAATTAATTAAAAAATAAAAACTTTTAGGGTGAAGAAAGTTGACTCAGTTTGTCACTGTTTTCGTCATTTTATAAATGGGACTCCATCTACAGTTGAAGTAATTTACAAGAAAAAAAGCACACGAAATTATGCATTCTTGCGAGGAGTCTTTAATTTCTTCAGCAAACAAATCCATTGAGCACGTATTATACACCCAACAGTAGTAATAGAATAGTGAACAAAAATGTCCTGGTTATCATAAAGCTCTCTTCTGAAGAAAAATGAGTAAAAAAGCAAATATATGACACATCACATTTCCTAGACATATGACATCACAGCAGAGTAGGAGAAAGGGGACTTTTACAGTTGGAGTGGGGACTTCCAAGGGATGGTCAGAGATGCCCCTCTACTAAGGGACACTTGAGCAGAGACTAGAAGGAAATGAGGTGCAACACAGGTGGCCCCTCAGGGCAGAATGCAGGCAGAGAAGTGTGTGTGCAACGGTGAGAACCGGCGAGCACGACCAGGAGCAGCAAGAGGCCCGTACGGCCTCAGCAGGGGCGCGAGAAGGGGAAACGGGTGAAAAATGAGGCGATATGGAATGGATATTCAAAAGTTCCTAAGTTGAAACTGAGTCACCAAAGAGATGGATGGTATTAGAAATGGGGCTCTGGAAAGTGATGAGGACGGGCCTGAGGACTCAGCCCTCATGAATGGGACTAGCACCTTTGTAAAAGAGGACCCCAAAAGTTCCCTTTCCTTCCACCAAGTGACACAATGAGAAGACAGCCATCTATGAACCAAGGAGGAGCCCTCTCCAGGCAGGGACTCTGCTGGTGCCTGGATCTTGAACTCTCAGTCTCTAGTACTGCGAGGAATGAATTTCTGTTATTTATAAGCCAGCCCTGCTGTTAGTAACACTACGTGGTGTTGTATTACAGCCCTACAGCTGAGTTATAGGGCAGCTATAACTTTAGAAGTCAAAAATAAATTGACTAATTTGACCCATTTACTAATGACCCATTTGCTAATAGATGCTATTAAAGCTGTGGGATAAGGGCTGATCACATGGGGACTAAATGTAGGTAGAAAACAAATCTGATGAGTGAGATGTCCAGGATTTACCTAGAGCAGCCAAGGAGCTAGCAAACGCCACTGAGAAGCAATGGGTAAACAGGGGAAATCTAAGAAAGTGCGGTGCAGGCAATAAGGTAAAGAAACTTTCCCGACAGGGAAGGAATGATCCACAGATACATGCTGCAGGCAAGTCCAGAAAACCCTCCATCATTATACCATTTATGGGTCAGAAATAAGGTCCTTAACCTCTGTTTCTCAGCTTCTCACCAGAAAATGGGGATGATAATGGTGCCTATCTGACAGGTCTAGGAGAATTAACATATGCAAAACACGTAGGATTGCCTGTAGCACACAATAGTTGGTCAACAAACACTCACTGAGTGAATAACTGTGTTTTGATTATCACACTGTGTCTTTCACCTACCATTAGCATCACTGATGGTGTCTGCAACAGCTGTGGGCTGAGTGGTGGCGAACAAAGGTTGCAAGAAGAGGTCTCAAGAAGCACTGAAGATGAAAATTGACAGAACATAAAGGAATCTTTCTAAAATAAATATATTGCCTGGGCAGTCAAGGAAATGGGAGAATAGTGAGTGGCAGGTATGGTGTCTACTTTTTAAGGTGGGTTCTAAAACCCACGGGCTCTAATTTTTTTTAATCTAGGCCTTCATAACAACATTTTTGTTTTCTAAAGGAAATCATCCAAACAAGATGGAAGAAGTTATGATGCAGAGTCAGGGAAATGTGCTAGAGGTGTTCTTGAATGAGCAAGAAGGGACAGAAGTAGCTGAGGTGCACGTGGAAGCTTGGCCTTTGAGTGGGGAGCAGTTCATCCACAGAATCAGGGAGGGGCCACAGCACAGATGCGGATACAGGTGACCAGTGGGTTGGAGTGGCTTTGAGAGAAAATGGAGGAGATATCTGAGGTTTGGAATGGAAAGGAAGCTGAAGATAGGGGGTCAAAGATAAAAGCGAAGAAAGAGAAGAGAGAAAACCAAAATCAAACTCCCAAAACAACGACAAAATACCAGTGAGGAGAGCAGTGAAGAGCATAACTGCCAGCCATGATGAGCAGCTCCTTGAGGTCAAACGAACAAACTGGTCAAGCAATGGCCGTGACTCATTCAGATGGCTGACACTGACAACAGTTCTACAAAGCACTGTACATGGTTCCAAAGTAAATCCTGAGGGGATCTGACTGACCTTGAGAGATACAAAAGTTACGTGTTTTGCTCTATAGGTCATGCTTAAACTTGCCGTTAACCACCCAGCAGAAAAGTTTAGCCATGCGGCATAAAATGTAAAGCTAGATTACAATGATGAGCTGGAAAAGACTTAAATCAACAGGTTCTAACATTTTTACCAATAACCCATTGTGATTATCAGACATTGGATTATGTATACAGCTGCTTTCTCTTAGTTCAATGAGAAGAAATTTGGTTGTACCAACAATGATTTGAAAAATTATAACACCTACACCCAGGGCTCTGTATAACTAGTAGGAGTACAACAATATGTATTGTATCAAATGCTGAAATGTACTACTAATATGTTTTGAAACTGTAAAAAAAAATTCTCTGTTAGTACATATTTGCAATTAAAAAAAAGATTTAAAAAAAAACAGCAAAGCAAGCCCTTCCAGCTGAAGGCTGGAAATAGGCATGGTGGCTCTAAGCTGTATCCCACCCAACTTTCTCTGAGCTCACCAGAGTATAAAGAAGGTGGAGAACAGGCTTGTGCCAAGACTACAATCTCCAAGACTGGAGCAGAGAGTAAGAAGAGGCGGGAGATGGTGAGGAGTTCTTGTTCTGCCGTGATAAAGAAGGCTAACGACAAAACGAATGATCAAGGATCCAAAACTAGGGAAGGAGGGAAGGGAGCAAAGATGGTAGGATGCACAGGCATTAGGCCGTGCTTGAGCAGAAGACACTTTGGAGTCAAGGTTTGAGAAGGAGAGAGAAAGAAAGAGAAGTAGCAGTCAAAGAGTTACTGGAATCAGTCATTATCATTTTTTTAAACATTTTTTTTAGAATTTTATTTATTTTTTTTTTTTCTTGTCTCAGAACTTTTGTTTGTTCATTTATTTATTTGTATGGCCAGCTCAGCCTGCCCTGAGGGCAGGGCTGGCGCAGCATGTGATGCCGGGGATCAAACTGCAGTCCCTTCAGCTGCCTAAGCTTTCCTAAGCAGGTGGTTTAGACCACTGAGCCACCCTGCTGGGTCCCCAGTCATTATCATTTTAATAACATCTAGGGCACAATTATAAAGATGAGTGGCTGGGTGGGGAGATAGCTGGGTAGTCTAAGCATCTGCCTGGTAAACACAAGGTAAAGTTCAACCCCCAGTACTGTATGCCATGCTGGTTCCAGAATCCTAAGCTCACCACACCGGCCCTGAAACCAGGTATGGTGGTACACACCTGTAATCACAGCACTGGGGAGGCTGAGACAGGAAGAAACCCTACGAGTCCACGCTTCATAGTGAAACCCTATATACCAAATAAATAAATAAAAATTCAAAAAGATGAGTGACTGAGAATCAGTGAAGAGTCAGGTCACTGGTGAAGTGGCACCAGACCAAGGGCCTGAGATGTCAGGGCACTGGAAAGACTCTCTACAAGAACACGGAAATTACAAGCATTATCAGACAGGTGCATTGCTGCAATGGAATGACCCCCAAAAGCTTTTATCACCAACGAGTAAGGCTGCATGCATGAACCTGAGTTGGCGCTGCAGCAAGGACTTTAAGTGGCCCCCAAAGCCTCACGTGTTAAAGGCGTGGTCTTCCGCATGATGCTCTAGCAACTTATGGAACCTTTAATGGGTTGTACCCAGCAGGAAGCATCTGGGTCACTGGCTGTGCCCTCAAAGAGGATGGTGTGACTGGGCCCCTCTCTTCTTCCCCTCTTTCACTTCTTTGGTTGGGCAAGCGGTGCTGCTCTGCCATGCCCTCCCTCCATGATGCACCAGTGCAGGCCAAAAGCAATAAGGCTCACCGAACATGGACTGAGGCTGCTGAAACTGCCAGCCAGAATTCTCCCTGTCTCCCTGCCAGTCGCCATCTCAGGTATTTGTTATAGTACCAGAAAACTGACTCACGCTGATGGGTGGATGAGCGCAACAGGGCCTGCTGGCTGAGAAGCAAAGCTAAGGATTTCAGAATGCACTGTGAAAGTTACCAGCATGGAATCACTCACATCAACTCTAGCAAAATAAATATGGGAGACTATACAGGGACAGTCCCCACGCTGGAGTTTCCTGATTAAAAAAAAAAAAAAAAAGGCCATCTCTGCCAGAGCCATAGACTTACACGAGGAATATCTCTTTTAGTACCTCAGTTCAGAAACTGCCAGTTCAAATTGAACTGATGTCACCCTTGTTATTGATCCTTGCAGATAAGGACGATTGTTTCAAACAACATATTTAACCTTCTTCATTTCCCGTTAAAATCTGTTTGCTCTCTTTGCCTCCTTCATGTTTGCCTATGACCCATCATAGCAGGCATGCTCCACACTGATCTTCTGTGTGCTCTGAATGAAGTTCAATTTCCCCAAGAGTCCTACGCCCAGTTATTTTAGGTCAGCCAGATGATCCTGTGGAAACAGCAATGAAGAACGAATACCCGAGTACCCGACTTAGTGGCCAGGGCACCATCTAAGAGGTGGCTAGGGAGCCTCAAAGAAGAGAAGCCCAAAGGACCCTTCACAACAGAGACCAACAAGGAAGGGGAATTCCATGACCATGGACATGGACGGGCGCTGGGAGCAGGGTGCTGTGGGGTGGGATGGGGAAGACGGGGGCGTGGCTTCCTGCGATGGAGGCACAGTTAGGCTTGCAGTTCTCAGCTCTCCTGTTTCCCAGATAGCCATGGGGGTGAGGCCAGGCAGCTGCAAGAGAAGGGAGGCATGGGGTTCCTCTTAGCAGACAGCTCTGAGGCTTCAGCCACTGCAGCTGAAAGTGACCCTGGTTCCTCTATTAGGAAAATAACAAAGCCAAGGCAAAGAGCTTGAAGCTCTTCACACTTAAACCTGTGACCACAGACGACCTTCAAATACCCAGGCTGGCTGAGGAAGGCAGCCCAAGAAAGCAAAAAATGTATGGTGGCTGCTGGCAAACAGCTCGGGCTCTACACATGCACAGTCCCATGTCCACTTACGAAGATGCAGTGGGACCGTGCATCTCCTCCCTAAATTGTGTGTGGTGGCATTAGGGTGGGGCTGGGGTGAGGAGTGAACCCAGGCTGGGCAGAAAGAATGGAGCAGAAGTGCCTGTTTAATATATGTATCGAGATATGAAAAAGATAGCTGTGAGTTAAAATTTTGAGGAGAAAAGGACAGGTCAAACCCGATGGCACTGGTACCAAAACATAGGGCTATGTATGCAGCCTTTCTCAATTTTGACATTTCTCATACGGGTGCCAGCTACCCAACACCAGTGTGGATGCAAGTATGGCCTGGCAGAAGGCCAGCATGCCAGCAGGACTGGAAATGCCAGAGCAGGGTCAGAGCAGGGAGTGCAGCAATTTCCTAGGAAACTGCTGAAGGGGAAAAGGACTGGAGCGTTTTTGAAGTAGCCAGAATGACGGTCCTATGGCAGAACAAGAGAGCTCATTATCTGAACTCCTAGAGGCAATCCATTTTAATGAACTGTTTCTCAAGGAGGTAAGATGCTATTATATATATATATTTTTATATATATATATATATATATATATATATATATATTTCAATGAAAGAAGGGGGTAGGACAGAGGAAGAGGGAAAGCTAGGAAGGAAGGAAGGGAGAGGAAGGGTGAGAGAAATGGAGTTCTGTCTAACAGGGCAGAGCCAGAGCCCTCGCTGTACCCCAAGACAGTCCAGAGATGCCAGCAAGGAAGCCCTCTCTTGGCCCTCTCTGCATTGCTGTCTCGGAAGACTGGACTTACTTGGTCCTTGTCACCATCACCAGCTATGATGGCAGAACGAAGGCCACCATCCCACAGACCCCAGCCACACCTCTGCCTGTGCTTCCCCTTCTCTGGTGGAAGGGGGTGCACTTTCATAAATTATACGTCAACATCTCGTGCTCAGATATGTCTATTTGACTTGAGATTTTTCTGGCCTGTCAAAAACGTCAAGCGCTGACAGGAATCATATGCTGGGCCCTGCAGCGCGCATGAATGAAGTCGTTATCAGTTATGAAAAAGAAATGTGTGCTTAAATGTCAATGACAGGATGACTTCTATCCTACCTCTCACCTACTGCTAAAAGTAACAAAGTCCCAAGTTTAAGGATGTAACAAGAACTTCACAAAAGCTACAGATTCACTCTCACACAGGCTTCCTTGTGCTGATTTGGACATAAATCTCAATGTGCACAGGATAATAACTACCCCCCACAGAGCAGAGACAACAGGGAGGTGATTTGTAATGAGTAAAAAAATAGATTGCATGGAGCTCGTTAATATTTTCAGCCTGTCTATGCACCAAAGGCATTAGCTAGAGCCCACCTGAAATCTCAGCGAGCCCATGTCTTCCAGCACACAGCAACTGAGGAACTCACATCTCAGGGTACCAGAGGAAGTTATTTTTCAAGATCTTCCATAAACATTTACATAGCGAGGCCGACACCTGGAACACATCTTTTTCACTGATTTTTTTTTTCCCCCAGATCAACATTCGTCTGCATCCTTCACCTCTGACTCCTCTAGTCCAAACCCCGAGTGCAGGGTCTCCTCCGCCTCGTCCTTTCTTTCCCCTTCCTGCTCTCCCCTTGTTCCTCCCACAGAGGCCTCATCTACTGCATCAGCACAGCTGGGGCCCTGAGTTCAACAACTGGACTGTATTTCGGAGAAATTGTGCCATGGCCCTTTTTACCATTTCCAGGCATGAGTCCTTAGAGGAAATGAAGAACAGCAAATGAACAGGCAAAAACAGACAGCTTTGATTTCAGAAAAAAAGGAGGAAGCAAAACGCACAAAGATCACAGACTGAAGGGCTGTCTCTCTGGGTCGGAGTTCCAATCTTTGCCCACCACTACTCTCCCCTGCTTTTTCAATCCACATTATCAATGTTCTTAATCACACACATTTCTTGTTGTGATGCAGGGGACCAAACCCACGGCTCAGCACGCACTCTGCCACTTCAACAATGCCTGCTTTGTTACACAGCAATCTTTTTTTTTCTTTTTTGTAAAAGTGAATTTGTATAAAAGCACACACACACACACACACACACACACACACACACACCACACACACACACACACACACACACAACTGTCTCTGTACTTCTCGAGCTTGAGTCTTTGGCCATGAAAAACCTGTCTATTTTACTTTCATGACTTTTAATTTCATCATCTTGGTGTCATGGCAGAAATGCTCCCTGAAGGTGAGAAGTCATTGACTTCACTAAACTTGTGCAAACTCTTAGTGCGTTTGCTGCCGCCCAGACGCACATCGTCCATCGTCAGCACTGCTGTCCGTCGAAGGCTCAGAACTAAATGAAAAGCAAGGTTCTGGGACGTCTGCTAATTCCCTGTTCAAGAAGAAACAGACGTGCCAGCCCCATCCCGGGGGCCCGCTGAGCTGGAGATTGAGACCGGGCGTGGTGGCGCACACCGATAATCCCAGCGCATAGGAGGCTGAAAACAGGAGAATCACTACGCGTGAGACCCTGTAAGTCCTGTACTAAATATATTTTTTAAAAAGGACAAAGAAGAAACAGAGGATTACTTTCAACCCATTTTGCAGTGAGGAAATTTTGAAAATTTAGAACTGAAAAGAAAATCAACACCTCAATGCTGAACTGCCCTGAGGAGATGGTGCCAACGGGCCCAGCTGTGGAAAGCTGAGGACCAGGCAGCTGTGTGTTGCCCTCTTAATTATAACCCAACTAGGGGTCCTGCCTGCCCATCCATCTTTTCAAGAGTGAGATACACATCATTTGGACTTCGGAAAAGACTGGGTCTGATTAGTGCACGTTGTATACACATATGGAAATAGCATGCTGTAGCTTGGTAATAAATACCACTAACATGCATCTATAAGAAACAAAAGTAAATAAAAATTTTAAACAGAGAGTCTTTTCAATGCAGAAAATGTAGTCTCCTAAATTGAATCAAGTTTATCAATGAGTCTTGAGGTCTCAGTAATTTTTCTCTCGCTGCCCCAACATTTCACCTTCTCTGAAGCCTGCATTTCTCTAAGCTTCCAATTTTTCTAGCTACAATTCCCAATAACAATTGCATAAAATGATCTGCAGGGACCTTTGCAAGTCAGGGATCTCTAATACAATAGACACTGCTCTGGACCTCCATAGGACAATTCCCTCTCAACTTGGAGGCATTTGTGGGCTTCTGTACATATTCAGTACATACTCAGCCAACGAGCCAGGAAGACACCTCAGGGGCTGAGGCTGGAAGGGAGGTTGACTTGCCATAGTTTGGATCTGGAGTGTCGCCCAATGCCCATGTGTTAGATGCTTAGTAGCTAGCTTTGTACTATTGGGAGGTGCTGAAAACATGAAGGGGGGGCTATCAGGAGGTCTTAGGTCACTTGGGGTGTGCCTTTGACATGCATATTAGGACTCTAGATACTCTTTCTCTCTCTCTTTTTTTTCCCCCAGCCACAAGGGAAAGCCCCTTCACAGGCCCCAAAGTCATGGGGTCAAACAATATGGACTGAAATTTCCAAAACTGTGAGATAAACTAAACCTTTCTTTTTACTAAGTTTATTATCTTGGATACCTTGTTATAGTAATGGCAAGCTGACTAACATAGACTCTCACTTGTAGGAATAAAAGGCAAATAAATAAATGAGATGCAATGTCTCCTGTCTACCTCATCTCTTAAACATGCCTTAAAGTCCATATTCCACACCCACTGTTGTCTCCATTACCAGATGAGGCTGCCATCATCTCTCACGTGGCTGACAGGAATAAATGTCCCTGCCTGTATCAGCTTTCCTCTACTCACTCCAGGAACACCAGTCAGAGTCCGTCAGAATTTCCATGGCATTGTCCAAAACCCTTGTTTTTATTCCAAAGGGGAGGGGGGTCTTGTGGTGCACATGCCACAACCCTGTATAATTAATAGATAATGAGCTGCCTAGGGTCTCTTTGTTGGAATACACAATCTAGGAGAGTAGGACTTGCCTCTACTACTTCTGTGCATATTCTCAGGTGCTAGCATGGCACCGTAGGGGCAACAGGATCATAGAGTTCTTGAGAATGAACAAGTGAACAAGTGAGTGGCTTCTCATAGGGGCCACTGAGACAGGACACAGGGCCAGGTAGGAGCTGGGGAAGGCAGGGGTGGCCCACTGCATTTCCGTGGCCACTCAGCTAATGCATTTTGTCATTCTCATTATGCGGTTCCTATTTCTCTGTAGTGATACGAACAGCAAGAACTAGACTCCTCATTCCCTGCAGCCAGTACTGGAGAAAAAAAAAAGAATCCCAGAATACAGAATGGCGGGTCAGATGCCTGGGGTCTATAGTTAGGAGAGGGGTTCAGGGGCCTCAGGCCTGGTGTTTCCAAGCCGGCCCAGGGAGAGGAGCAGTTCCACATCACATACACTTAGGGCACCTCACGCTCTCAGAACCCACCACCAATTAATATCGAAGCACATATGTGAACTAGTAAGTCTCGGCACAGCGTAAACTTGTGGATCTCAGTACAATCCTTACAGCCACTATGGTATCACCCACATGGAATTCCTTGAAATAAACCAATCTTCTTATATTCTTTTTAAGAAGTGACTGAACAACCTTCTGGATATACTAGCAACTATTGAGTTATATATTTTTAAAGGTCAATTTTATGCTATATGAATCATATCTCAATAATGAAAGGGCATTTCCTTCCCTACGCCAAACCCAAACCATGTTTTAGTGTTTAATTTAATGACAATATATACATTTTACCTATAGGAGTCTATAATTTCAGAAGCTTATTTTCTGTAATGAGTTTTGACTCTTAGTTCTTGAAAATTAATAAAGCAAATAATTATATTACCTGGACTAAGCAAGGAGTATATCAAAATCAGAAAGAGTAAAACATAATGCAGACACGATATTGAACACACTGGTACAGAACAATGAATCAACACAGTCATTTTGGCTAGAGAAACTTTCTCCATTAAATGAAAAGATAAAGGCCACAAGTACAACAGGAGGGCAACATTTTCTCTGATGCAACAGATTTCTCTCCATTGCAGTCAACACCCAGGATCATTTAAATGTCCCACAAGACATTCTATAGTCTGTGACACACAACCACGGAACCCTTTGCATGTGAGAGTGTGTGCCTTATAAAAGCTTTGGGCTCCACCAATCCGCCTAGGTACAGGGAGCCAGTGTGAGGATGGTGAACATGAGTGGGGTTCCCACAGGTGCCACAGCACCTCCATGGTACCTCTGCCCTTTGGGCCAAAAGCCACAGTGTACTGCTGCTATCCCCTGCATGATGTAGGAAGAATAGTAGCTAACCTGTCCAAGCTCCTTCCTGGACCTACGTTTGAGAAATAAGGGAAATGTGATACCCAACATTCAATGGTGCTTACAATTCACAGAAGTGTGCTCGTGGACAGCCTTATGAGAAGGATCATCTGGTAACACATACAGACAAGCAGCACCCGACATCCAAAATGAACCCAACATCTAGATCAGGGACTAGCAGACTTGCTGGAGAGAACTACGCGATAAATACTTTCAGCTTCTC
This sequence comes from Myocastor coypus, assembly GCA_004027025.1. Lineage (NCBI taxonomy): Eukaryota > Metazoa > Chordata > Mammalia > Rodentia > Myocastoridae > Myocastor > Myocastor coypus. The sequence continues at coordinate 21,428 of PVJA010007295.1, read as the reverse complement.
AAGCTCTATGTTTTGTTGCAGTTATTCATCTCTACTGTTAGGAAAGAGAAAGTTGCCACAGGCCAATATGTAAATGACTAAGCAAAGATAGTTACAATAAAACTTTATTTATAAAGCAACCAGTGGACATTATTTGGCCTACTGGCCATAATTTTATGTTTTCTGATGTATAAAATAGAAACATAGCCGGGCGTGGTGGCGCACGCCTGTAATCCCAGCACTCGGGAGGCTGAGGCAGGAGGATTGGCATGAGTTCAAGACCAGCCTGGGCTACAAAAGTGAGCTCAGGACCAGCCTCAACTGCATAGCGAGACCCTGTCTCAAAAAGACAAAAAAAAAAAAAAAAAAAAAGAAAATAGAAACATATTTTCTCGAAAAAAAATAAGTAAAAAGGTCATTTAAACCATGGAAAAAATATTCCATAAAAATCTTAGGGGTAATCTCATGTCATGAAGTCATGAGGTATAACTTAAACTTCGGATGATTCAGAGTCTGTCCTAAATGTTAATTTCATGCTGTGTCATGTGACATAACTTCCCAAAACACACTGAAGTGCAGAAGGCTGTTTTCCCTCAACCAAGTAGTTCCAGAGAGCTAGCAGTAGAGGATTTGTATCTGCTTTTTGTCTCCTCTCTTCCTGTCAAGCTATTAGCTGTCACTTTGTCAGTTTGGTCTTTCTGTATCTTTAATTTGCCCTTTCTTTTCTGCTCTGGGTCGAGAACAGTATCTCAAGTAGACCAGGCTGTGAAGGGTGATAAGTCTCTCTTATGACTGAAGAAACAGAAGCAAGACATTCCTCACATACATGAGGCTACCTCACCGCCTTTTGGGCTGTGTTCTAACTCCTCACTGATGTTATGCTCTTGAGGTTGTGGGTAGAGTGTTACTTTGTGTTTGGTGCACCTACACACCCATGCCCCACTCCCCCCACATCCCTACACATCTGCAGTTATTTATTTATTCAGTAAATATTGAATTCCTGCATACCAGCCATTGTTCTAAGCACCCAGAATACATCAACGAACAAAAGATTAGAAAATAAACAACAAAAACACATGAACGCATGCACACAAACACAGCCATGAGAAAGCTTGTATCTTGCAGTAGAAGACAGACAAACGGGTCTACAGCCAGCTTTGCCCTAAAATGGAAATGGGTCTTAATTACTAAACACATATTGCTCTTCACAAAAGTTATACATGACTTCTAAAGCTGCCTCCCCTCCCTCCCTCCCTCCCTCTCTCTCTGTCTCTCTCTTTCTCTCTCTCTGTCTCTGTCTCTCTATCTCTGTCTCTCTCTGTCTCTGTCTCTCTCTCTGTCTCTCCCTCTCTCTCTCCTCTCTCTCTTCTCTCTTTCTCTCTCTGTCTCTCTGTCTCTGTCTCTCTCTTTCTCTCTTTCTCTCTCGCTATCTCTTTCTCTCTCTGTCTCTGTCTCTCTGTCTCTGTCTCTCTTTCTCTCTTTCTCTCTCTCTGTCTCTCTATCTCTGTCTCTCTCTGTCTCTCTTTCTCTCCTATCTCTCTCTTCTCTCTTTCTCTGTCTCTCTCTTTCTCTTTCTCTCTCTGTCTCTCTGTCTCTGTCTCTGTCTGTCTCTCTCTCTCTCTCTCTCTTTCCTACCTGATAAGCCAGCATGTTTGCTCCAGTTTTCTCTTTGCATCTAATTTCCTGCTTCCTTCCTCCCCAGGGTGGCCCACAGGGGGCAAAGGTAAGTCACAAAGGAGCTAAGACTGAAGGCTTAGTGGCCTGCCAGGGATTCCAAGTGGTCAGCCCGTTCTAGGATCTTTTCAAACTGCTTATTCAACTGCTAATGAGGCCATAAATCCCTGTGGTCTGGGAGGTGAACCAAAAATCCTAGCCTGGGCGTCAGCCCACAGAGTGGACTAATTAGGAAAGTGCCAGTCTTGCCAGTTTATTGAAGCTGGACCTGCAGTCCCTGTGCACTCCGGGGAAGGAAAAGGCTCATAGGCTACCAGCACCTAAAAGAAGTAAATCGTTGTTACAGACAGAATGAGTCCCTGCCCGTCCGTCTGGCCATGAGACCAGGTATGTGCAGAAAGGCAGGAGCGTTGCCCTGCCCAGAGCACGAGAGCTCAGGTCCTCCGCGGAGCCGTCCTCCTTGTACGCCTCAACAGCGCACACTGCTCTCTTTGGTCCATCTCCAGTCCTTCCTTTTCTTTCCTCTCTGCTCTTCCTAGAAACCGCAGATGGTGCTTTCTTCTGGAGAGCATCTGGCAGCATACAGCCCAAGAGCCGCAGCCGGGGTCAGCACCATTTCCTTCAGGAAATGGCAGGCAGGGACTTCCCAGCTGACTCATTTCCCAAGCTTTCTCCTCATCACCGACTCCTCTAGACTCCTCTGCTGCATCCAATCCAAAGCATCCACTCCCCAGGCCAAGTAAACCAACCTCATGCTCTACCCAGTTGGATACTAGGATACACGTGTGTGTGTGCATGTGTGCACATGCGTGTGCAGAGCCCTACTGAGGGGCAAAGCAGGTGTAAGAGTCTTGGAGGCCCGGCCCAGGGAGGATCCAGCAAAGTCACAAAGGGAAAGTGGGAATCAACACTGGGACGGATCTGAAAGGGGGAGCAGGGAGGCCCACCAAGGCTTGCGCTGGGGAGCAAGGTTCATCTGTGGTCTGGGTTCCCCTTAACTGAAACACTAAGTCTAGTCACTACAAAGCCCAGACTAAATCTAATTCTTTCTTTCTCTGTTTAGGGTCATGGGAGGTAGGTTCAAATCCCAGCTCTAACACCTAATACATGTATGGCCTCGGTCCAGTTGTTCATGTACTTTGTACTTTTGTTCTCTCATCTATAAAAAGGAAGTGACAGTGACACCTGCTTTCTAGGGTTCCTAGGAGGCCGATGTAAGAGTAATTATAGAAAGCGTCCAGCAGAGACAAATGCTCAGAAACATTAGCATTAGTAGAAAACAGAGTAACAGATTTGGGTGCTCAGAAGTGATACCACAAAATAAAGACTTCAAAAATGATTTCTCCAAACCAGCCATAAAACTGAAAACTACTACAGGAACTTTCCCTACCTCCTGTGACGGTGCTTTCCATGAAGAAACCTTCCAGCCTAACTTATATAATCGTAGGTCAAGGGCCAGGGCTACAGCTCAGTGGCACAGTACCTGCCTGGCAAATGCAAGGTCCTGAGTTTGTTTCCCAGTACCAAAAAAAGTTATAGGTCATAAGGCCCCCATTGAGTGGGCTCCTGTCAACTACCCTCAAGGAAGAAATAATGCTACAGCTGAGGGATTCAGACAAATCACATGGGGAGGCCTTGCTGCACCCCACCCTCACTGTCTAGTACTATTAGCTCATGGCTTTTGGGTCCAACCATATTGGTACATAGCTGGCCCATTTCATCAAACCTAAGGATAAAATGAATCGCTGGCCCGAGTCTTCAAGTCTTCCACCTGAGGCTCCCTGTGTCAGGTCAGTCCCATCAGTGTTCTCCTGTCAACCTGCCTTCTAGTATAGGGTGTTAGCCTTGACCCTTCACACTGGTAAGAAAGGGATCACCCTCTCCACTGCCCTACACAGTATCCCTTAGCCTCCACTGCGAACTCTTTGGTGCTCTCTGTTCTTCAGTTTCTGCGGCTCCCTGGCACCTAAGTTCCCCCCAGGAGGGGATTCTTGTCTTCTAGCACTCCTCCAGGAAGCACTGGGCCAACCCCAACACAGAGCACTTCCGAAGGTGCCTCCAGGGCTGCTTACTTGACACCCTTCCTGGTCCCCAGGTGGCTTCTCGCCTAGGTGTTGTACGAGGGACTAACTGCGAGGAATGTCACTCTTTGCACAGGACATCTGCTTTCAAGGCAATAAAGACCCAGCTGGTCCTGTTTTGAAGGCCAAGAAATGAAGGGAAACTGCCCTGCCATTAATCAAGAAAGCTACAAAGGGCTGAATGGCTTTGGTTAAGACCAAGAAGAAACATTTTAATAATATTCTTGGGCATTAGAAATGAGCAAAACACAAACTCAGTTAGTAAGCAGCCAGGAGGTGGCTTGAAATACGTCACTGTGGAGAGCAAAACTGCCTGCTAGGATGCAAGATCCTCCGGAGAGTTTCCATCCCTTCCCCTTAAAAACAAAGCGAAGAGGCTGACACACTGCTACACACACTGTTTCCTGTGGCTTGCTGTATGGGTAACAAGAGACCACTGAGTGTTACTTTTCTGCTTCCTTCTAATCCCCAAATAAATTCCCCACCCCACTCCACATGAACTCACAGGGTTCACTTAAGTGAACAACCTGGAAAATGCAATGTTAAGAATCTAAAGCTGGAAAATAGGGATTTCCAACTGTGTATGCATGCATAGAAAAGACAGAGAATGTAACATTTACCACGTGAGTGAGTGTGCAGTGCGGAGACATCCGCACATTTACGCTGTGGCGCAAGTCGCACAGCATCCATCTGCAGAACGTTTTCATCATCGCTAACAAACCCCTATATCCATTCAAGAATAGCAGCTCATGCCTCTCTTCCCCAGCCCCGGGTAACTGTCACCCTGTTTCTGTCTCTACGGATCTGACTACTTGGGTATCTCACATAGTTATGCTTTTTGTGTCTGAGTTACTACCCTTCGTATAATATCTTCGGGGTTCACCTATGTTGGAGCATCTATCACGATTTCATTCTTCCTTAAGCTGAACAATATTTTACTTGGTGTCTAAACCACATTCTGTTTTTCCACTCACCCACTGTTGGACACAGCACATTTCCACCTTTTGCTATTGTGAATAATGCTGCTATGGACAAGGGTCTACGATTGTCTCAGGGGAGTTCTAGTATTATATTAATTCAGTCCTAGTTTCCCTTCCTGACTTCATCCCGCACGCTGACTGCTTTTGTATTCTCCATCCTCTGATTATTGCTGCCCAACAAATCCCGTGTACCACCTTAATGCTCTCATGTTGACCCTTGTTTTACTCTCTTTCTGTGGGATCTGGTTTGGACAGACCCACAAAGAAAACACACTGTACCTCCAGGGCAGAGGCTGCTGAGAAGCCCACCTCTCTCTGGACTTGCCTCTCACCCCTGCCATCCACCAACAAAGCCAGCCCTGTGAAAAGCAGAGGTGATGCAACGAAAGAAAAGTCATGGACGCTTCCTAAAGAACACCAAAATGATGAGCCATGAACAAACGCCAAACTGGGAGCCACCAAGCCATCCACTGCTCCTCACAATCGTGTGCAAATGTGGACACTCTTAAGGGACTCTGTCACCTGCATGACAACTAGCTGGGTCCTGACTTCCAGGACACCTCAGCAGTGTGGGTGTGGGGCTGATGGGCCAGAAGGAAGGCAGGTAAAAAGCAAAAGCATTAAGAGCAATGAAGGGACAGATGGAATGGAAACAAGCTCTGTCCAAGAACAATCAGGGCAAAATAAAAGTGAAAAGGAAGTGCTTATCTCTGACATTCAGGATTTTTTTTTTTTAAAAAAAAGGACCTACAGAATTTTACGTTGCAAGACCAGCTTTGGGGAGGGAGTGAATGCCCCTGCATGGCGAGAATCATTGTTTCACTCTGAAATGTTATACCCGCTTCCCACCTGACCCTTGGACTGGTAAGGGTTATGCCAATTTTAGTCGTCTGGCTGAATGAATTTACAACAGTTCAAACAAAGTTTATATGCACATTCTTCCAACCACTGCCAACACCCACATGTCCTTGGAAGACGAGTCTACGGCAGCTTAATCCACCTCATGATCTCATGTGGACTGCATTACTTAATGAACACTGGGCTGAACACAAATTGTCATTTTCAAAATCCCTGCGATTGCTTGGTAAAAAAAAAAAAAAAAAAGTACACTCTACCTTAGAGGGTATGAAGCCACAGATATGCATAAAAGGTATTCTTTATCACATTTTATGTACTATTTCATTAAGATTACACTGAATACTTTGCAGTGCATTTCTATCCCTTTATTACCCATACTCACTTATTGATATAATACCTAACAGCTAACCAAGCTCCATGGAAGATAAAGCCTTTCCTCTGTAGGCACCAATCAAGGGTCAGCCTCAGGCTCCCTGAAAATGCTTGCCTCAATTGCAGAGTTCACAAATTTTTCTGCCATGACACTTCCTTATTTCAGGGTGCACACAATGTTTTAGCAAACATGGTTTCCTCCCATTCCCTTCATTGAATTTCGCATCTGCTGCTATGGTCTTTATCTACAATGTCTCCCAAAGGCTCAGTGTTAAAGACTTGGTCTCAGTTTGGTGGTGCCTTTAAGAGGTGGAGCCCTGTGGATGGGAGTTAAGTCACCAGGGGTGAGAACTTCAGGGAGATTCTGGGCACTTGGCCTCTTCCTGTCTCTCAGTGTGCTCCTTCACCCTGAGGTGGGTACCCCTTCTTTGCCACACACTGCTGCCATGGCGTACTGTGCTGCTGTTTGCCCAAGGCAACAGGGCTCACTGACCATGGACAGAAACCTGGGAAGCCATGAGGCTAAATGAACCTTTCCTCCTGTAAGTTGTTTGTCTGTGGTACTCCGTTATTGTGACAGAAAGCAGACTAACACATATGCATTTTCAGTTTAAGTCTTAGCTCACAGAAGGCTCTCCTTGAATGTGTCTTGGTCACTTGGTCTTTTAGCTTCGATGTTTGCCAAAAAAGAGAAAAAAAGTCATCCTCTTTCTCACTTCTTCCTGTGACCTTCAGAAGATTCTCTCAAAACTTTTAGCTGTTTAGCTCCAGGAGCTAAACAACTGAGCACGCTGGTTCTCAGAAACCACTGGAGTCTACAACATCCTTCAGGATCCTAGACAAGAGACTCCAGGCTTCTGTCACTGGCACCAGAATAGGAAGCTGGGGCTTTGGAACAGCATTTGGGTTCTGTCACCCCAAAGCACCTAGGTCTTTTCCACCACTGTACCATGGAATGAATTCCTACCATCCCAGAATCACTTCTGCATTCCTGTACCGAGGCTTCTTCCTCCTGCAGATCATCCTAGGTGTGCATTTTGCAGCTGCTTCTCTGAAATCTCCAGAGCCTCCCATTCCTTATACAGTCTTTGCTGCAGTTTCTCTCACTCCAATGGTGAGTGCGTCTTTTTCGTACTACTTAATTTGTAATCACTAAGGGAACGAGTGCCTGAGTCAGACCTCATCCAATGGCCTCACCCAGCACCAGTGCCCTGCTACTCATCTCCTAAGTGCCACGTGGCTGCCTGCTGTAGACCTTGGTCCAGCCCACCTGTCCAAGCAATCTGCCTGGGACTCTTGGGGGAAATTTCACATGAAGAGACACTCATCTGCGTGATGTAAGGAGTCTCAGTCAGAGGAAGGCCAGCTCAGGTGGGCCTTGGCTCTAAAAGGGGACAGTTCTAGGGCACCTTGGCACCAGAGAATGAATGGTTTCCACTGAGAAAACTATTACATTAAAATCCTGTTGGTCTTATTGATTGAATACATGTCACTCCATGGATAACTCCTTGGAGTTCATGTGTGCTATGAGCCCATCTAATGAATCTTTGGGTGCACAGGGGTGAGGGGTGGGAGCCTGGGATGGGGACTTTGCAGGAGAGGGAAACAACCAGGGAAGAGTGTAAAGGATGTGATCACGCCTCTTAGCATTCAGCCACTGGAGAGAAGGAGGGGGAAGAGGCTGCGTCTATAGAGTTCCTCTGGTGCAAAAGAGAAGCAGGAGAGAAGTAAAGAAATCTGTTCTTGTTAGGTGCAGGAGGGCTGCCAAAGAGAAGCGAGAACCCTCAGGGAGGAGGAGGAAATGAAGAATTTATCAGGTTGCGTTGGGAGTGGAGTTTGTATTGGCTGTACAGGAAGAGACACTGACTGGGGAAGGCTTGCCATGCTGGGGCTGGGGACAAAGGAGGAAGTTCATGGTTAACCGCGGGAAGAAACCAGTCTAGGAGTGGCTCTCAGTTGGCCTTGGGTCCCCAGGCCCCGCTGACTCACCACCATGATGACCTGGCAGACTTCTGTGTGGGCGCAGACCCATCAGCGTCCTAGCCCACATGGAGGGTGGGCTGGGCCTCTGGCCTCTCCCCAGGGGCCTCATCTGTACCAGTTCAAATGGAAAAGCAGACAGGCACTGAGAGTGGAGCCCCGCAGTATGAGTGGGAATGATAGAATGTGTATGAAAATTGAGTCCAGGGATGACTGTGTCCCGACTTGTGTTAGTCACAGGTGGGGGGCCTGCAGCCCTGGAAAGCAGGGGCTGTCCTGAGGCCTGACAACAGACTGAAGTCAATGCTGCGAAAGAGCCTGTGGAGAGTCTGATCCCCATCCAGGAATACATTGCCGTAAGGACAGGCAGCCACCTCCTATCCTGCTTCGCTTTGCAGAAAGAGAAGACCCCAGAATGTCTATTGCAAACACGCTGCTGCTATTTCAAGAACCTATAAATTCAGCTGGTGTTTTCCAGCAGTAGCCAGACGCCCGCATTTTAATCCACAACTCAGTGCATTTTGCACAGAACTACCAAATGACAGAAAATTAGAGAAAACCACCCTCTGATAGATCCTAATATTTTAATAAGGACACAGAGCACTTTGCACAATGCATGTGGATACGAAGAGCCGCACGGGAGATGCAGCTCCCACCAGGAGGAAAAATGAACACCCTGCCTGCGTCCTAGTCGCTGTGCCCTCGCCTGTCCACACAAGTGTCCAAGGAGAGACAACTGGAATTGTCTAAAATCCTGCCAGTGTGGCAACCAGGTGTTGTGACCAGCAGGAGAGTGGTCACAGTGCCAAAATGAGTGACAAGCCTTTTCACAGGAGGTGGACCTTTGTCACCAGCACAGGGCATCCTCGTGCCCCCTGGGCTGTTTCACAAGGACCTGCCTGTCTGGTGGCAGTGTATTCTAGGACTGCACAGAACCCACACATGAGCACCGCACGGAGGGAGGTGGGCCACGTGACAGCTCAGCCAGGCACTGAGCTGAGCTCACACCTGACACATCCGGGAGCTGGCAAATAAAACTAGGATCAGCAACCTGAAAGACAAGGTCACAAGAAGTAAAATTATGATGATTGTCATTCTCTTTATCTTCATTAATAGCACAAGTACATATTTAGGAATAAAAGTACTTGGAAAGTATAGCTCAAGGGATACTAAAGGACCCTTAGTCCTAGAATAAACCTTTAGTTTTACAATTATCAAGACTGAGAAGCCCCCCACTAAAAAAAATAATAATAATAACTTCTCTGTTATGGTGGGCTCCAGACGGTGCAGGGGTGAGAGGCCCAGGGTAGCCCCTCCCCTCTGCCTTCCTCAGCTAAACATAGCCCGGTCAGCAAAGCCCCTCACATAGGGACCTCCTGCCTGCTCTCACCTGTCACTGTCCTGACAGGCCCTGACAGGACCCAGATAGTCCCCTCAGTGCCACTCTCCCCTCCCACATGGCTAACTTCACTGGCATATCCAGGATAAAGGCACTTCTTGGTCCCAGGTTAGGTCATTGTTTCTATTTTCTGGAATTCCAAGTTCTCTAGAACTGATAAACCCCACTTTACCGCTGGAAATACTATCCTCATAAAAATATACAAGCTCATTTTTCTTATTGGTCTAATATCATAAGGTCCTAGAAAACACATTTAATTTCTACAGTGGCTTAAAACATGTCGATGTTCTCCAGTCACCTTAAAAGACAAGATGTCAGTGGTTACATTTATCCTGGTCTGCGCTATCAAACAGTGGCTTTCCACTCTTCCAGGGCCACAGAGCTCTCTGAGTTCCTGGTGAGGCCAAATCATGCACTTTCTGGCACATAAGAGGCATTCAAGACACACAGAAACTGTCGTCATAATGAGAGCAACAGGAGCCTTTCTCAGCACATGGTATCGGCAGAGTCAGAATTCAGAGATCCCAGGTCAAGAACCCTGATGCATCCTCTGGCGAAAGTTGCTTTTTTAGAGACGCAACTTTGGGTCAGGGGGAGCGAGCATCATGCAAGGGAGGAAGACAGTGAGCCAAGAAAATAAATCATCAATGCAGAAACCAAGTGGAACAATTAAGGCTCGCTTAATCCATTCCACATCCTCGGATCATGCGTACCAACACCACCATATAAAAGAAAGCTTTTTATTCTCAAGTCTTTCAATTTGTTTAATATGAAGCAAGACCTGGGGGCAAAGGAGGCAACGATGGGGTGTGAAGGAGGAAACCCTAATCGTTCTTACCAGGGTTGGAATTACGGTAACACTACAGGAAGGGGGACAGTGAGCTTCTCACTCACTTGGTCTCCTTCCGAGGGATCCCAGCAACACACAGGGTCATCTGGGCTCTTTTTTTCTGGAACAAGACCCTCAGCTATAAAAAGGTTCAGGTATCACAAAACTTGATTCTGCCCCTGGCCTCAACGTCATTGTGACCATAAAAACAGTTTTTAATTCTTTAGATTGTAAAGAGTGGGAAGAGAAGAGAAATGAAGGATGAGAAAGATGGAAGATTAAGAGCTGAGCAAGATGGCAAGAAGGGCTTTCACTAATTAATTGGCCTCCTGAGTCTGGTTTTTGAGCTATAAAACGAAGAACAGGACCCCTGTCAGCCAAAGGTGGTTTCAAAGCCACCATTGGCTAACTGATATTTCTGTTATAAATAAATGCACGATTCTTCAAATCATTAGTGTAACTCACAGGGACAGGAGAGTGCCTGTTAAATCTAGGGAAACCCAAAAGGCTGCTCTGAATATGGCTCTTTGAGAAGCACGGACTCTAAAGTCGGCTGCTCGCCCACCTCACCGCTGCCACTTCCGGTGCCAGGGCCACAACCAAAGCCCTGGCTCATGTTGGAACTTTTCTTGGCCTCTTCATAAAAGTCAACATTTCAATCTCTGTGAGGCTACAGAAATAGAAAAAGAAAACGGCCGCAAACCTGTGTTTGATTGTTCTGGAATAAATCTGACAGCCGTTGGAATTTGAGCCTCTGGGCTAGGACAGGGTAACTACCTGGGTGGGAAGAAATAAAGGGCATTTCACTGGGTCTGTGAGTGGTCAAACAAATTTACCACTGTCCATAAAGAGTGTTTCTTTGCTAAGTAACCCTCAATAACCCACCTACTAAATCATGTTAATGATATTTCTGTTGGAATATTCTAATGGCTTGTTTTCTTTCTAAACAGAACACCTTTGTGACAATAAAAATGAAGCCTGGAGATAAACTCTCGCTGCTTGAAGGCTTTTTGTTTATATTTGAAAAACATCAGTTAGATTTACTGCTGCAACTCTGCTAAATGTTCACTGAAAAGAACGTGCCGCGCTCTGAGGAAAATCACACTCTCTGGAATCTTGCTAGGTCCTTCTCATCTTTACTGTGACATTCCTGCTCTTCTGAGCTGGGGAGAGATGGTTTGTGCTCCTGCTCACTTCCACAGCAAATCCAGCCTACAAAGTCGTCTCTGTTATTTGCAAGCTCTTCTCCTTTGTTTGTCTCCAGTTAACCATAAGCAAGGGAGCAGCAACAGAAACAGCGGCTGCCAAGGAGCTTCAGAGTTGCAGGAGATGAAGGTCAAGGTCTCCCTACAGCCTGTATCTGCACACAGCCTGACACAGGAAGCCGCTCACATGTCCACTGAACTGAACTGAAATCTGTATTCCTAAAATCAGATGACCAGATGAAATGGATTTTTAAGCGCATCTTCATGAATTTCTAGGCTGACGGCCCGGCAGGATGGCTCAGTGATCTAAAGTGCCTACAGGCGGCTGCAGGGACCGCGGTTCAATCCCCGGCACCACATGCTGCTCCAGCCCTGCCCTCAGGGCAGGCTGAGCCAGCCGTAAAAATAAATAAACAACAACAACAACAAAAAAGAATTTCTAGGCTGAGGACAAAATAGCATACAAGGAGGACAAAATGGTGTTCAACGGACTTGGTTTCAAGCCCTTGTCAACAAACAAGGCTGTTGTTTGTCACTTACCCTCCATTAGACTTCAGACCAAAATTGGAATGACTGCCAATAAACCTCATGCTTTTGTCAAGAGAAGAGGCTATGACCATGTACCGGGAAACCCAAAGGCTTCAGAAAACCTCCGTCTAGAAATCCTTCTCCAGTGGATTTCTTGCAACGTTTCCAAACTGGTTCATAGTCTGATGAAGTTTTGCTTGGCTACAAAATTGGCCCAACCCAACATCTTTTTATTTAGCCATCAGAATACATGAAAGAGCTTTCAGAATGTTTTCTGCAAATATATTATTTATTAAACATCTATAATGTGTCAGGTACTGTACTGAGTAGGGTGGATGCACAAATAAAGAAGTGTTTCATGCCATTATACAGAAAACATATGTAAACTTTCCACTGTATGTGGTAGATTGAACTGTGTGATTTTTTTTTTTCTTTTTTTTTTTTTTTTTTTTTGGGTACTGGGCATCGAGATTAAACTATATGAAATAAGCATTTCTATAAGTCAAAGTGATAAATGTTGGTATTGTCATGTGGTTCAACTTAACATATGGAGAGTGTGTTGTACACGCAAGAGGGAATGAATCATCTGATGTTGGATATGTGTGTGAGGAGGTGGGCAACTGATACCAATTTTCTTTAGCAACACAGTATCTCAGCTTCTCCTTTAATATGACAAGGCTACAGTGTCCTGCCCTGAGGAATGACTGCGTTTCATGGCTGGGCCTGTGGTGGCTAGGGAGCTAGTGTACACTCCACAGGCAGTGAAGTACACCAAAGCAGACTGCTTAAGGGAAGGGTCATGTACACATAGCCTGGCACAAAAGCAAGGAGAAATGATAAAGGAAAAAAAAAAAAAAAAAAAGACTAAGTCCCAACCCAAAGTATTCAGTTTCATTTTCTTCTCCACACCCCTGTTATCTTGCAGTACAGAGGTTTTTTTTTTTTTTTTTTTTTCCTCTGCAGAGATTCCCCAATCCCTCCCAGAGGAAGTCTGTGACTTTTGCATATTTGTGTGACACATTATCATGATTTATTGCTTCCAATGAAGCAGCTTGAACATTTCAAAGGTCTGTAAGCACAGGAGTCTATGTCTCAAACATTAGATACCTTTAACAATATATTTAATACATACATATTTTATTTTTTCTGGCAACCTTGTCTACCATGAGTTTATCCTTGGCCTGAAAAATCTATATTCTACCCGGCACACACACTGGAGAATTCACGGCAAATCCAGCTCAAGCCCCATCCCCAGGAGGTTCTGTGCTGAGTCCCTCCCACTCTGCTTTCTCTCTTGTATTCCATTTCACCTAGAGACTCCTCAGAGCACACTTGAGGAGCTTACTGAATACCTTCGAGTAAATAAGCAAATAAATAGACAGCTCAATTAATTAACAACTCAAAAGCTACATGCGCAGGTGATACCCTGAGAGTGGAACCTTTTAGAGACTTTCTCATCACACACATTGGAGCAGTATTTGCAGGTTCTATGATAGGATGAACTGTTTAAGCAGAACCACCTCAGATATCCGGCCCAACATGCAAACCTGTGACTCAGCAAATATGCTACTTAGTCTTTCCATCAGTGGCCTTTCTGCAATGGATTTCTTGCAACTGTTCCAAACTGGTTCACAGTCTAGTGAAAAGGGGACTTGAAATTGTGACCTTGATCTGCGCTGAAGTCTTTTTCTCCTGTACAGAGCTTCAGAATCTTGGCAACCATCAAGTCTCAGGAACCATAGTTTCTTTCAATGCCACTTATATAATAAATGCAAGAACATCCCCTTTCTAAGATATTACTGGGAGACTTCTGTGAGGTAATACTTACAGAAGAGTTTTGGAAAAGTCAGAAGAACAAAATACAAATGTGAGTGTGCATTGGCATTTTCACATTCATATATATCATATATATATGACTGACATATATTATATATTATATATTCATATTATATATTATATATTATATATATGTCAAGACTAAGACATAAGCTATATAAAGTAAGGCTTAATGGTATAACATTTTTAGTCTAGAAACATATTTGAAGTTGCTTATTGACAATACAAACTCTCACTACATGAAACATAGCCTTGGTCAAAGCCAAATATCATCATGATCAGCCATACTTTGCAGACACAGTAAGGGAGACTACAGAAGAGTAAGAAAAATCAAGTGACTTGTCCAGGATCACCTGGTAAGGGACTTAGGAACAAACTGGAAAGGCACTGACCCACAAACTAGAGCTATTTTCTACTAGACTATGCTGCCACCTAACTGACGAGGTTAAAAACACCTGTGTTTATTACATCATCACTAAAAAGTGAACCAGCCATCACGTTCTTTGGTTACCTGCTCCTTGGTTATCTTTTTAGCATGGTGTTCTGTCCTTGTTAACTAGTAAGAAAGTTTTTTTTTTTTAACATGTTCAGGAACCTTCATCTTTTTATTATCACTTTAGACATTTCTGATAATTATAAATGACCACCACCTTCAAACAGAAGACACAATAATTAAATATGTCAAGCAAATGGACAACCATTTAACCAAAGTCAGTTACTGGCAACATGTCATATTCCTTTGTCCACTACACGGTAACACCAACTTCAGAATGTAATCTCTTCCATCAACCAGTACTAGTGGTATTCGGTTCCTTCAAGAACCCATACACACACAAATGATGTGCTGATCTTTCTCTCTGGTAGAAAACACTCTTGGTCGCTCTAGTCGACATTTGGGGCAAGAAATGGGTGAGATCTCAACTTACCTTCCTGGTTCCCTTGCAATACAGGAAAGCCCACCCAGGGTGCAAAGGCTTCCCACAGTTAAGGTGAGTTCCAAACTAATGCTGCCTGATGGGGGGGCCAAACCCTCAGCACCGCCCACAGCAGTGAGAGCTGCTGCACCTAACAGCTCAGCTCCTTGGCATTCTGTGCCTTTCTTTTGGAGAAAAGGCCATTCGTGGTTCAAGTCAGCAGCACCTTACATGGGAACTAGGAAGCCCTGGCTGTTATTTTCTATTCTTGTGATGATCTTCACTTGGAATGATATTTCTTTAATTATAACAAATAAAACTTCCTGTGAACTGTCATAGTTTACAAGACAGTGTATTATACTGACACTGTACTGGAAGAGAAATATCTGTGTCCATTTTACTCAGAGGAGCAAAAGTCTTCATATATAGTACCACTACCTTCAAGCAAGGATATCTCACCCACAGGTAAATCTACTGACCATATTTTAAGAATGGGCATGAAAGATGGCAGTGAAAAACAGGCTTCCTTATGTATACAATCTTCATAAAAAACCTAACTCAGAAAGAAAGACAGTGAATTTTGGGTACTATTAGCTTTTGCCTAACCAATGAAGAAAAACTATTAGGGCTTCAAAAAGGTGTCAGAAACACAGTACATTCATAACTATGTGACATTATAGAAAAGGGCAAAACAATAAAAACAGTAAAATGATCAATGTTTTTGAAGGGCTTAGGGCAGATGGAGGGAGTGAGAACAGGTGAACGGGATTTTAGGTCAATGAAGCTACTCTGTAGACAGCACAACAGCATAGGTGTCAAGGCCTCATCCTCACTCTGCACAGCACAAGTCACTATGCACTTGTCAAAATCCACAGGGTAGACAACATGAAGAGAGATCCCTAATGTCCACTTTAGTGAATAATAATGTATCCTTTGGGGCTCATCAATTACAATAAATGTACCACACTAATGCAAGATGTTAGGAATGGGGCAAACTGGGGAGATGAAGAGGTATGGGGGAACTTTCTGTAGACTTAAAGCTGCTTTAAAAAAAAAAAAAAAAGAGCTCACCAGCTTCAAAATAAAAATAAAAATGGTGGCCAGTGAGATAGCTCAGCGGACTAAGAGCCTACTTAGGCAAGCACAGGGACAGAGGTTCGATCCCGGGCACCACATCCTGTGTTGGCTCTGCCCCCAGGCACACTGAGTCCAGGGCTGTTGGCAGGCAGCCATAACACCAGTGTGCTGGGCAGGCTAACACTAGAAGGATCACTAGGAGTCGGAGCTGCATCTTGTACAGTCCGAGACCTGTACCAAACACATAAAAAAATGAAATAAGAAATCAACGACAGAGGGATCATGAGGAAGCAGGTCAGGTCCAGGACGGAGGCAAAAGCACTCACTGTACGGCCATGTTGGCCTCGCTTCACGGCTTGGAGCCTGCCAGTCTCCCATCTGGAACAAGTAGGACAAGAACAATAGCAGCTGGGGTTTCCAGGGCTGACTACTATCATCATCAAATAAAATAAGAGCACTTTGTAGGGTTTCAAATCAATTTAATTTATGATTTCTCAAAATGCAATGGCATTTCATTTTTATGAAATGTCCTAGCAGAAACAAAGATATTTTCTAAAGGAAATAAATGGAAATAGTAGACCAAAAGACAACACATGGAGCCTGTCTTTTCATGCACCCCAATGCTCCCCACTTGAGGGATCCTTGCCTGGGATCCCTGCCTTGGCTACAACAGGAAAGCACCCTAGGCTTCCAGGCACGTAAGCATCTGAGGCCTGCATTGTCCTGTGTGATTTTTTTCTTTTCTAGCCTAGCTTTAGAAACGGACCTCTGCTTTATCCACAAGTCAAAGCACAATGTTATTCCCCAAAAACATCCCAGGGAAATGACCTATACTTCTAGGCCATTGGGTTCATCTGTGGTCATTTGTAAATACATTTTTTCCCCAGGAAGTCCATAGATTATATGAAATATCTGCATGCAAAGAACTGAAGCTGATAGCACTGACTGCTCCATAATCTGCTTACAGGAAAGCATTTTATCAGTGTTTTAAGTTTTTTTAAAAAACAACCAAACACGTAGCATAGTAATTATTTTGCCAAGCACGAAAGATGTAATAATGAAGTCACCTCAGCAACAATTTTTAAAAATCACTTTATGACAAGTCATTTTCACGGCTGTTTGTCAGGCCTGGCTCATGGCCAATAGCACAAGACTGCATGAGCAATGCTGAGCAAGATGTGGCCCGGCAAAATGCCACATTGTCACCTACGCTTTGGCAGGCTGTTATTTATACCAAATGATGAGAGCTGTGAAGAGTCTTAAGTGGGGAAGTCCAGAGACAAAAGGCACAGGCCTGCAGGTCCTAGAAGAATGAGGAATTGAATGGGGAACTGGACGCGCTATTAGAGCTTGGGTGATATGCCTCCAACTCATGTTTTGTTTTCTGTTGTTTATACCCTAGCAGCCATGACTAGAGAGAACCAAACACATGGCTACACCAAGCTTCACCCTCTGGAGGCCGATTCCTGAGTTGCAGGGTGATTTCACCCATCACAGGCATCACAACTAGAAGCAGAGTGCCTCATCCTGGCAGAGGCCCTTGGGGATCTACAGAGCCAACCCCACTTCAGCCTCACCTGACGCCTTCACACACCTCTCCCTTAAAAACAACCGTGTGGTTCTGGTAGGTCTTCTAACGCCAAGCCTCGCAACAGCGAATTTCTATCCCTCCTTGGGCTCCTGGCACCAGACAATTCATCTTTCCTTTGAAAGATCTACAGTAGACTTAACTTTGTACTATGTCTCCCCCTATTCTCCTTCAAAATCCCCAAAGTCTTTCTTCCAGGGCATGAAAGTTTGTGAATCTTAAACAGTTTTCTCGAAAACTGTGTGTGGTGCTCCACTCCAATAATCCCAGCACTTACAAGGCTGAAGCAAAAGTATTTCACCTCAAGTTCCAGGCCAACCTGAGCCACACAGTGAATGTAAGACCAGCCTGAACAGATAGCAAGACCCTATGTCAAAAAACAAAAACAAAATAAAATCTCTAAGCAAAGGATGCTTCCTAAACAAGGAAGAAAATAGCAGGTGATATAAATTCCCAAAAGAACAATGATCAAAATACTCCCACATTATGATTACTAATTTCTTAGTATTAAATGGAGCAAATCTTTTTCATCCTGGTCATCCATGGCTCGGGCTCAAATGGTAAAAGTCTCCTCTTGTGGCTGAGAAATTGTTGGCTTTGTTCCGTTAGACCTTGTCTCCCTCGCTCACTGTTGACGTAATCTGGCCCCACAAAAATCTCAGGGATGACAGACACACAGCAGGCAGGGGAATTAAGTTATGTGTAGTTTACAGAATTGTCACCCTGGAACTCTAATGCATATGCCAGAGTCTCTCAAACTCATCCTCGTTGCTTCCTGACTTAGCCCTATGACCTTAAGGAGTCACAGCAACATTCCTGCTAGGGAAGAGAGCATCAGAGAATCACAAATCAGCTCCAGGATTAATTCCAGTGTGGGCCTATCACCAGCAGATACGAGTGAGAAAGAAAGGTAAGTTGTTTGGACAGGCTGTGCACCTCTCGGGGGAGGGAGCCTCCTGGAGTTGGCCAGGCCCCTGAAGATCCCCATGTTGGTCCTGGCTGAATTATCCCTTTCCAGAAACCCCTGTCCCTTGTTTAACTGAGACTAAGTGGAATTCGCACCTGTATTTGCCAGTCATTCACTATATTGCGTCTTCCTCAACCAATGACAAGGGTTGAAGCTGATTAATGGATTGGCTTTGTCTTTTAGTATCTGTCTTTTGTGTGTACTTAATAAACATTTGCTAATTTGTTCATCTGTGAGAGGGCTAATCCTAAGAGACTCCCAGGATCAAGACCGGGGCAAAGTAAGCCAAGAAGAGCCCCAGCTGGGCTTCAACCTGAGGGTGGCGCTAGAGAGTAGTCCGGGCTGCGCTAGCCTGGAAATCAGGTGGTCTGTGATCTATAACCTTAGAGATATCGGCTTGCTTCAAAACCTTAGATCCCCATGCCTTCCTCATGCGTCTCAAGGCTTGTAAAGATAGAGAAAACCTAGCAGCCAATCTGCCTCAGCACAGCTTTCTTGTTTAAACTCTTTTGGTCTGAAAATCTTGAAATGGCTGGCAAGAATGGTAACATCAAGAGAAGAAGGACAAGGGTACCTGTACCGTCATCTTCTTCCTCGGGCCCCAGCAGTCCCCATCTTTGGCACCGGCGGCTGGGGAGTCAGCGCAGAGAGGAGTCAGTCTCTGGAGCTGAGGGAGCGGTGGGGCCCTCTCTCTTGGACCGCTAAAGAAACCCAATCTTTCTGGCTGTGCAGCCCGAGAGCCCCAGGAGCGCCTGCTTTCCCGCCCTCGCTCAGCCATACTGGCCACAGCTCTCCAGGTTGTCTAGGGCCTTCCCTGCTCCCGCCTGCTCCCCAGTCCACATCAAAGCTCGGGCTCCGTTCAGCTTCTTTCAGAGGTACCTCATTCCCCAAGGTGGTAGTTAGGTGATTAGCCTGTTTTTCTCAGCAGTGCCCAAAACAAACGGCCTCTCTTCCAGCTCAGCCTCAAGCTTAGAATAAACAGATCAATCAACCCTGGGGGAAGCAGCAGCCCCAAGACAGCCCACAAACAAAGAGCCCTGGAGCTGTTAGGCAGGCAGAATGGAAGGGACAGGGAAAGGACAGTGGGTTCCCTCCTCTTGCTATCTGTTAGCTGGAAGGTTGGAATTTCTAAGGTGGACAGGGACCTTCATTCAATGCTTTTCTGAGATGGACAGGAAAATCCAGGCCAGGCTTCTTAAGATCTAATAATAGAGAACTGAATATCCAGTTTCATGCAGGTTTTCCAGATTTATCTTTAGTTTGCTGAATAAAGCAGAAGATGACAGCAAAATTCGAGTTGGGTGGAACAGAAAGCCCAAGGCAACCCTGGAGTGCCGGAGCCGGAGATCACCTCCATGTAACGGATCTAATGCACACTCCTGGTACAGAGATCTGTCACCAGGCACTGGACTGTCACTGCCCAGACGACCCGGGCACTGGGCTCTGAAAAGAAGCGTGCCAGAGTGGGAAAACACGGGCCACCTCGTTTCCTGCAGGTCGTGGGAGTGAGGTTCGAGCCCTGCCTGTAAATCCCAGCTGTGCTTTCACTCAGGTCTCCGGCAAGCAGCTACAGCAGACAGTGTGAAGAACCTGACCGCCCAGCCGATCGGTATGTGTCCGCGTGTTTTCAAACATGGAGATCGCTACAGAGAGGCAGGGTGATCTTTTACTTTATAAATGTAGCGATAGGAAACAGTTTGAAATTATTTTTAATAGCACATTTTATCGGAGTAAAACATAAGAGAGAAAAGATTTGGAAGACACGACACTGAATTTTCATCTTGGGAAAAGAACATGGAAAAATGTTTCCACAGGGCTCTAATTAAGTCTCAGTGGGGGACAGTTTTCCTCAATCAGCAGACATGGAAGCAAAATACTACCCAGCCTCAGCAATTGTCCCTGGTAGCACAGTGATACTAGCCTGATGACCAGAGACAGGCCGGGATCCAACTAGGTGACACTGTATTGTGTGATCTACAGTAATGTCCTGAGTACTGATTTCTATTATTATTCTATTTGCAGTTAAGGAATTATACACATTACAGTGGAAATTTATTGTGTTGTAGGGAAGCAGATACAAGACACCATCACAACCATCTTTAAGTATACAGTTCACTCATTTCACTAAGTTCAAGCCCAATGTTGTATAACCAATCACCGCCAACATTTTCACCCTCAAACAGAGAAACCTGCTAACTCTCATGGAAGGATTCCAATGTGGATTGTCGCCAAATCATTCAGGGACCTAATGGCATTTTACTATTAATCATAAACCATCGTGTGGATTTAAACCTTGATGGAGAAATACAAAATTATTTAATTTTAAAATAGAAGATGGTTCTTCCACTTACAATGAAGCAGGTTGGGATATAAGGCAACTGAGAAAACAAGCCCCTCCCAGTAGCAATGAACAGTACAGACAAGCTATGGGTGATCTCAGAGCAGGAACGTCAGCTGGACCTCAGGTTAGCATACCAGGGGAGAAGAGACCCAAGAGACCTCTCTCCTCACCCTGACGGGGCATTACACTTGGTGGGCTCACTTAGCCGTACATTCACTCTTTGTGTACTTAACAAATATATGCACAGATGCTTCCAAGCACAAACTAGGCGAGCTCTTAAGGGCCTTGTTCCAGATCCAAGGTTCCTATACATCAAGATCTAAAGTTGGTAAAGCTAGACCGAAGCCTTGAGAGAGCACATATGAGGGGGCTTAATCCAGTCAGAAATGCCAGTCAGTCTGAGACATGAACAAAGAGATGAGGCTATAGCTCAGTGGTACAGCCCTTGGCTGTACAAGGCCCTGGATCTGATGTCCAGCACCGTAAAAGTAGGAGTTTCAGTTAACTTGGAGGAAGATGGTGAAGAGAAAAATACCTCAAGGCAGAGGAAACAGAAAGACATGAGCTCCGGGGAATGTGGCACATGCCTTGGATTCCAGAACTTGGGACACCGAGGCAGGAGGATCTTGGGAGTTTGAGGCCAGCTTGAACTTTAGAGTAAATCTTTGTCTCAGAAAGAAAGAAAGAAAGAAAGAAAGATTAAGGGGAGGGGAAGAGAGGAAGGGAGAGGATAAGGGGAAGGGAAGGGAGGAGGGGAAGGAAGAGGAGGAGAGGGGAAAAAAACTGAAGGAAGGAAGGAAAGAAGGAAGGAGGGAGGGAG
>PVJA010007294.1:0-69251 GCA_004027025.1 Myocastor coypus | reverse complement strand
GGCTGCAAAAGTGAGCTCAAGGCCAGCCTCAACTGCATAGCGAGACCCTGTCTCAAAAAGACAAAAAAAAAAAAAAAAAAAAAAAAAAAAAAAAAAAAAAAAAAAAAAAAAAAAAAAAAAAAAAAAAAAAAAAAAAAAAAAAAAAAAAAAAAAAAAAAAAAAAAAAAAAAAAAAAAAAAAAAAAAAAAAAAAAAAAAAAGAGTGAACATTACCTTGCTAGGGGAATGGCATCTATAAAGGCTGGAGAAGTTGCTGTCTTCTTAGACACACTGACACCAGTGGAAGGACATGAGCATTATAGAAATCATGACAAAACAAAACAATAGACAAACCAAAAGCTGGGACAGTTCCAACAATACACCCCAAAGAACGGGGGATGTATCAGGTAGTAAGACACAAAAGAAATACAGATATATGAAACAATTGCCTACAGAAATGGATGCCTGTGAAATGACTGACAAACAAATTTAGAATAATTTCAAAGTTGCCAAGTGAACTATAAGAAAACACAGACAGAAAGTTAAGTGAGCCACTGGTTGTGGTGGTGCACGCCTGTAATCCCAGCACTTGGGAGGCTGAGGCAGGAGGATCGTTGTGAGTTCGAGACCAGCCTGGGCTACAAAAGTGAGCTCAAGGCCAGCCTGAACTGCATAGAGAGACCCTGTCTCAAAAAGACCAAAAAAAAAAAAAAAAGAAAGAAAGAAAGTTAAGTGAAATTTATGAAACACTATAAAAACAAAATAAGCTTCACAAAAATTAATAGAAATCAAACAGATGCTTTACTGATAAAGAATACAGTGGCAAAATTGAACATTTTAACACAAATCTTCAACATCAGAATGATCAAGCAGGAAAGAAAATCCCCAGTGAGTCTGAAGACAACATTAAAAATTATATAATCATGGGAGAGAAAAGAAAAAATGAAATCAGTGGAGAATGTCTACAGGAACTGTGGGATATTGTTGTGTTAGCTAACATTTGCTTAATATGAATTAAAACGACAAAAGACAGAAAAAAAGGTCCAGAAAGCATGTGCAAAGAAATAATGATCTAAAACTTTCAAAATTTGTAGAAAAATGTTAATTTTGAGATATAGGGGTGCAGTGGTCTCTAAGCAAATTCAACTCAAAAAGCGTTCACTAAGACAGGTAATAACCAAAGCATCAAAAAATCAGAGACACGGTTTGGGGGTTTAGCTTAATGGTATAGCATCTGCCTGGCAAGCATGAGGTCCTGAGTTCAATTCCTGTTTTTTTTTTTTTAAATCAAAGACAAAGTAAAAATCCTGGAAGTCACAAGGAATAAGAAACTTATTACATACAAGGGAGTCTCAGTACAGCTAATAGAAGATTTCTCATTAGAAACCTTCCAGGCCAGGAGAGACTGGAACAATACATCAATTTCCTACGAAAAACATCGTACCTGCCAGAGCTGCCTTTCAGAAATGGAGAGATGTAACAATACCAAATGAGGTAGTTAACTGACGAATTGTCAATTTGAGTGGAAATACCCAGTTGTGAGTCAGCGCAGTTGGCAGAGTGCCTACAAGAAGAGTGGGAGGGAAAGCTTTCCACTGGTTTTCCTTGGAAGAGCTTCGTTTAGCTGCTTTCCTTTGCAAGAGTTTTGGCTGTTCTCTTTGGAGGAGCTCTGGGCTTCGCCTTCGCCTTGAGTGTTGTCCTTCTGGGCAGATGCGCCAGCAGCCTTTCAGCCTTTCAGCAGCATAGGCTCTTGGCTTCTGGCCTTGGTCCTTGGGCTTCCCGCCACAGGCCCTTCAGCCCTCCATCACAGATTCCTCAGTCTCCTGAAAGGGACTTTTACAGGACATTGGTGCAGGCTCCAAGCCTTTGATCAGAGTCTTCAGGTTGCTGGGGCACAGACAGCTCTTTGAATGCTTCTGCTTTGGCCTCTCTGGGCAGCTACTGTCAGCTAGTCTTGTAAGTTTCTGTGTTGTGTATTAAATCGTTTTCTGTTGGAGACAATGACTACAACACAATGGAAAAAGCTATGGGAGTTCATCATTACTGGACCTAACTTGGAGGAATTGCTAAAGGAAATTCTTATAACCTCATAGAAAGGCTAGTCGTCAGTACATTAAATATACAAAAGAACAGAACTCAATGATATAAGCACTCTAAAGTCATATTCAGAATAGTACTGTAATTGTGATACATAGAGCAATTTTATGTCCAGTACAACGGTGTTATGGTTTATGTCTAGTTGTGCCCCCAAAGCCTCATGCAATCATGGGGTGGGGACTTCTATAGATTGAGACTTGACTCATGAGTCACTGGGATTATGTGTTTTAGTACTGATGGGATTATGAGTCTAAGTACTTTTGGGATTATGGGTATAGCCTAAGGCAGATAGGCTGAGGCAGAGAGCCTGATGTAATTTAAAGAGAGACAGAGACAGACTAGCACTGTTGCTCTGCTGCCCTGATTGGTGGCTGCAGCTCTCTGCTCCCCTGGTTGCTCAGTTGCCTCTGTCACAATTGTTGCTGTTCCGCCACCATGAACTGGATACTCTCTGCCCTGTTCCACTCAGCCTTGGGCCAGCTGAATATGGACTGAAACCTCCAGTAACTGTGAGCTAATAAACCTTTCCTTCCTTCATTTTGAGTGTTGGGTATTTGTCCCAGCAGCTAGAGAAAAGTAACTAAGACAAAGGGTTAAAAGATAAAATGATTAAAAATAACCAAGGCTAAAATTATGAAATGCAAATTACAAAGCAATGTAAAATCTGATATTAATGTAATAAGATGTTACTAGGTCTTGTATGTATGCCTGTAATCCCATCACTTGGGAGGCTGAGGCAGGAACATTGCCACAAGTTCAAGACCAGCTTGAGCTACACAGCAAGACCCTGTCTCACAAAGAAAACATGAGTAAAAGAGCAATGAAAGTTTCACTGCATGCAATGGAAGTTAAATTGTCATCACTTTAAATTAGCCTGCTACATTTTCTATAAGCTTCATGGAATCTACAAAGCAAAAATCTATAGTGATGAAGAAAGCCATAGAAAGGGTTCAAAGTACGCTACTGCAGAAAACCAGCAAGCCACAAAGGGCGACTCAAGGGCAGAGGAAAGACAGCATTCCCACGACAGCCAGGGACGATGACAAGGGCACAGGAAATGTCTAGCTATTCATAAGCACTGTGAATGTAAGTAGATAAAATTCTCCAATAAAGATATGGCATGGCTGAATGGCTAAACAGATAAGACCACGTGTAGGCCACCTGAAAGGGTCTCATCTTGCTCTTAAGGACATATGCAGATGCAGAGCAAAAGAACAGAGAAAGGCACTCAATGCAAACAGCAACTAAAGAGAGCAGAGGTTGGC
Organism: Myocastor coypus; assembly: GCA_004027025.1. Taxonomy (NCBI): domain Eukaryota; kingdom Metazoa; phylum Chordata; class Mammalia; order Rodentia; family Myocastoridae; genus Myocastor; species Myocastor coypus. The sequence continues at coordinate 65,911 of PVJA010007294.1, read as the reverse complement.
GAACTTGTGTCATGCCAAAAGCCTTTCAGTCAAGAACTATGGGAGACAAAGTAAGATATTATGTACAAATAAAGGGATCAATGCATCAAGAGATTATAATGATTATAAATATATACCTACCCAACATCAGGTACCTGAATATACAGCACACATTAAAGAATCTGAAGGGAGACAGAAATTTTAATATAATAAGAGTGGGGACTTTAATAGACCACTTTCAAAAATAGACCACTTAGGTAGCAAACCTAGAAATATTAGACTTGAGCTACACTTAGTGGATGTAACAGACATGCACAGACCGTTCTATCAAAATACAATACGCATTCTACTCCGACACGCCTAGAACATTCTTCAGGATAGATTATGGTATAGGCTAACGTTTGCACAAATGTAAGATGATTGAAATCATGTCAAGTATCTTTTCTCAGTACAATGATATAAAGCTGAAAATCAGTAATAGAAGAAATATTAAAAATTTCACAAGTATATGGGAATTCACAATGTGTTCCCAAAAAATCAGGAAATAAGCCCAACAAGAGATCAACAGAGAAATCAAGGAATATCCTCAGATAAATGAGAATGAAGACACAACATATGAAAACTTGCGGGATACAGAAAAACAGGTTCAAGAAGGAAATTTATATCTATAAACACTTATACTAGAAAAGAAGAACAATCTCAAAGAAATAATGTAATAATACATTAGGTTTTCATGGAACTAGGAAAAGAACAAATTGCCACCAAAGTTAGCAAAAGGAAAGATTAGTTTAGAAATAAAGGAAGCAGAGCTTAGGGGAGAGAAATAAAACACTTGATGACACTAAGTGTTGTTTTATTTTTTGAAAAGATAGGAGAAAAATCTTAGACTAAGGAAAGAAATAAGATAACATCGGAAGGGGAAGGAAGAGTTACAACTGATAGCATAGGAACACAGCAGGGAGTACAGTTACTATAACAGCTGTATGCCAACAAACTGATTAACCTAGAAAAAAAGTGCACATTCCTAGACACATAAAACTTATGGAATCATAATGAAATAGAAAATCTGAAGAGACAAAGAAGAATATCGAATCTGTAACACAATGTTCCCATCTAAGGAGAGTTCAGGTCCTGAAGGCTCAGGTGAATTCTAATAACTGCTTTAAAAACTAATACTAACCCCTTCTGAATCCTTCAAAAAGCTAAACTGGAAGGAATACTAACAGATGTGTTTTATGAGGCCAGCATTACGTTTGTAGTAAGGCCAGGAAATGACATCATAAGGAAAGAGAATTGCAAGTCAGTATTACACCAGAACATGGATGCTAAAATCTTCAACAAAATGCTAAAAGCATTCAGCAGCACATGGAGAAGATCCTTTACCGTGACTAACTGGGACGTAACCCTGGGATGCAAGGATGGTGCAACATGAAATCAATACGTGCAACACACCCTATTAGCAGAATGGTCTATAACAACATGACCATCTCATTGGATGCATACAAAACATTTCATAAAATTTAAATCCTTTCATAACAAAAAGTTTTGGCAAATTGGTCACAGGAAGGACATGCTAGGGTTGACCAGATAGCTCAGTGGACTGAAGCTCCTGCTTAGGCAGGTGTGCCAGCCCTGCCTCCAGGGCACGCTGAGATGGGAACTGAGACTGGCCATGGTGGCACGTGCCTGTAATCCCAGAGCTTGGGAGGCTGAAAACATTCTGGAGGATCACTGCAAGTCTGAATTATGTAGTGACACCCTGTAGATCTTGTACTAAATTCATTTAAAAAAAGGATGTGCTTCAACAGAGTAAAGACTGCAATACATATTGCACTTGAAAGTGAAAAGTTGAAAGCTTTTCCTCTGAGATCAAGAATTAATATCATTTAAATATCTATACTGACGGGGCCAGCGAGGTGATTCAGCGGTCTAAAACGCTTGCTTAGGAAAGCTTAGGCAACCACAGGAACTGTGGTTCGATCCCAGGCACCACAGGCTGTACCAGCCCCATCCCCAGGGCAGGCTGAGTCAATCATAATAATAAGAACAATAATAAAATAACACTAAATAATAAATAAATAAAAATATGAATAAAATAAATATCTATATTATCCAAAGTAATCTATAGATTTCATGCAATTGCAGTTAAAATTTCAATGCCATTTCACAGAAATAGAATATCCTAAAATTCACATGGAACTGAAAAATTTTAAAAAAAGATGAAAAACCCCAGATAACCAAGGCAATCTTGAACAAAAAGAATAAAGTTAGAGCAATAGGCATCAGACTCTCTGATTTCAAATTATATTACAAAGCTATGTAGAATAGCATAACCTTGCATATAAATAGACAAATCACCCTGTGGAGCAGGAGAGAGGATCCAGTGTGAATTTAAGTTGTTTACAATCCATTGACTTTCAGCAAAAATGTCAAGAACACACAACTGGGAATATACAGTATCTTAGCTGATCGCCAAAGTCTCAGAGAACAAAGGCTAAGGTAGACAAATGGGGTTCCATCGAGCTAAAATGTTTCTGCACAGCAAAGCACTTATCAGAGTCAAGAGGCAGCCTGCACATGGTGAACGACGTGGACAAGGCTTGCAGCTGGTAAGAGGTTAGCACCCAGCATGTGTAAGTAACACCGCTGCGTAGTAAGAAGCCAGCTAACTCATCAGAGATGGACAAAGGATCTGGAAAAACAACTTCAGAAGGAGACATAGCAATGGACAGGAGACTCACGAGGAAGGGTCGGGCGTCACTAATCCACAGAGAAGTGCTAATTAGCACGGTGGGGAACACTATCCCCGTGTGCTGCCAAGCACGGCTATCATCAGAACGAGGAAACACATAGCGATGGCTGATGAGGACATAGGGAAAAGGCTACTCGTGGGCTGTGTGGTGGGAGTCCCTGTGGCACATCCCCTGTGGAACCCCCACAGAGGGTTCTCAGAATGCTAGAGACAGAGCTACTCTGCAATCCAGCAGTTGCACCCTGCATATGGAGTTCAAAGACTGGAACTGGGTATGCAGACGAGACACTTGCATTCCCAAGTTCTTCCACCCATAGTTGCAGCAGCAAAGACGTGGAATCAGCCTATGTGTCCATCACTGGGTGAGTAATGAAAACGTGGTATGTATACCTCGGACCATGCTAATCAGCCTCACAAATAAGGAAATGCTGAGCCAAGCAGAGAGGCATACTTGGGAGGCGGAGGCAGGAAGCTCACAAATTTGAGACTAGCCTGGTGGTTAAAAAGGGTTAAGAAGGCAACTAGGTGACATAGCATCCCTGGGTCAATCCCTAGCAGTAGAAAAGGAAAAGAAAAGACATTTTGTGGTTCATGACAAAAGACTGATGAATCCGGAAGAAATGAACCAAGTGCGGAGAGACAGCTATCAGATGGTCTCGCTTATACTTAGAACCTAAGACAATCAGCTCGTAGAAGCTGAGTGGAATACTGACTGCGGGGGTGGTGGGAGGTGTTGGCAAGAAGGTACAGGGTTTCAGCTGGATAGTAGGAACCCTTGTTTCTGAGATCCGTTCCGTAGCGTGGTGGCTACGCTCAACAGGGTACATACTTCAAGATGCCAAGACCAACTTTCAAATTCTTGCACTCTAAAGAACGAAAGAGATGGGCATGTAACTAAGTTTTATAAATCATTCCACAATACATACATATACCACAACAATGCTTTTCACTCTGTGAATAGATACAATAAAAACTGAGCACAGGAGATGCATGGAAACTGCACCAAGGACACACAAGCGGGCCATGCGCGCCTGGGAAGATACGCAGCATCATGAGCCTTCGGAGGCCCTGCGCTGGAGTCCTAACGAAATGCCATCCCGTTTCTAGTGGGGTGCACGCTGTAACGCAAGGAGGTAGAGCAAGAAGGTGGAGGACCTGGAACCCATAGCTCTTGGTGGGCATGGAAAGCTGTGTGGCTGCTATGGGCCTACAGCTACCCTGGGGTACAGGCAACCCACTTCTAGGTGTATTCAAGAGTTGAAAGCAGAAACTGGCACATGCTGGTACAGCAAGGGTAGTCACAGCCCAAGCATCTACTAACAGATGAATGGATGGACCAAAGGTGGTGTCCACACACAGGGACCATTACCCAGTCGTGAACGGGAATAGAATTCTGTGATCTCCCGCAATATGAGTGAGCTAGCCCTGGAAACGTTATGCTAAGTTGATTATGCTACGCTAGACACAAAAGGTCAGCTATTGTGTTATTCCTCTTACACAAGGTGTGTGGAGAACAGACAAATAGAACAGGGCTTGCCAGGAACCCCTAGGGAGACCAGGGGAATTTCGTGAGTTAAAGTTTATAGTGTTTCCATGTGGAATGATGGAAATTTCCAGTAATGGATATAATGGCGATGGATGCACTATACCTTGAACACACCAACACCACTCAGTGGTGGTTAAAGTAGTAAATCGTATGTTGTGCATATTGTACTTCAATACAAGAGATGAAAAAGGGGCTGCGGAGATAGCTCCGTGGCACAAGTGCCTGCCTGGCAAGTGCAAGGTTGTGAGTTTGAACACCAGTCCGGCCAAAAAAAAAAAAAAAAAAAGATGAAAAATCCCCAGCAACTTAGCAACTTGGACCCTGTCTCAAAATAAAAATTAAACAAAAAAAAAAGAAAAACAATAAAAGCCTGGGGCTACTGTTCACTGCTACATTTTTCCTAATAGGTTCAACCCTCGATGCTAAAAAAAAAAAAAAAAGACATTAAAAATAGACAGTGAATGCCAACTATGGGGTCTCGGGGTGGGTTCTGATCTCGCTTTGCTTTCTTTCCTCTGAACCTCAGTGGGAGTGGTCACAACCAGCACCCCAGCCAGGTCCCCCAGGATCTTATATGAATTCAGTCATTTTTCAGATTTAAAATACATAGCCAGTAAGAGGAATTTTCTGGCAAACCTGATGTATGAATCAATGTATCCCTTAAAAGAAAATCAACTGAATCATTGTAAATGGAAGCATATTAAAAATGTAGCAGGGGCCTGGCATGGTGGCTCATGCCTGTAATCTCAGCACTCAGGAGGCTGAGGCAGAAGGATCACTGTAAGTTCCAGACCAACCTTGGTACAAAAGTGAGCTCAAGCCTGGCCTAAATTGTCTCAAAGAGACAAATTTAAAAAAGAAAGAAAAGAAAAAAGAAATGTATCAAGAAACTTGGAAATTAAAAAGAAATCTGCACCGGAAAATAAACAATCACTTTTATAAAGCAAAACACTTACCCTTCATCTGCTGGATATGAACTAGCCGGGGAGTTTGTGCGAGGCCTCTCCCGTCGGGAAGAGGGGAGGCTGAGGGTGAGAACCCGGAAGTGGGGTTCTCTGCCTTCTTCTCAAAGGTTCACAATCCATCTCCTACTTGAATGAAGTGTTTTTCCTAGGGTAAGAAAGTGCCCACAGTGCTTCCCGAGGGTTCACACTCTCCTGAGGATGGAGCCACGCAATGCGCCAATGCATCACGCCGGATATGACTTAGCAGCTGGGCAAGGTGTGGAGCTGGGGTTCTGTGTGTGTGTGTGTGTGTGTGTGTTTTAGCAAAGGGTCAATCTCCGTTGCCTCTCAGTGCACCTAATGGGTGGGGTGGGATTGGCAGGCCTGGGGATCGAACCCCTAGCTCTGGTGCCTGCTTGCAGTCACTTTAATCTGCGGAGCTATTCTGTCAGCCCTGTGTGGGGTTTCTAAAGAGTGGCAAACCTTCAAGTGACGGCTGGAACGCTGATACTGTACCACGCGTGTGTACAGCTTAGATGCCTCCTAAGCTCTGTGAAATAATTGAAAAATGTATCCCTTCACGAGGAGGGAAAAAAAGCTAAGAGAAAAAGTGGGATCCAAAAAGCAACAGAGGTGTCCACCCATGTCCCTGCCCCCCACACCCACACTGAGACTTGGCCTGGTGGCTCAGGCCCTGTAATCCCAGCACTTGGGAAGCTGAAAGCAGGAGGATCACTATGAACCCGATCTACTAGTGAGGTCCTGTAGACCCTGTCCTAAATACATTTTGAAAAAAGCTATGGTAAATAAAATTCTCTGGTAAAATTTATTGGTAGGTTTTAATGAAGACTGATCTATAAGGTAATAACGACAAGAAAACTTACCTGTGGCTAGATTCCTGAGTGTGTCAAAAAGCAGATGAGAATAGGTACCAGAAAGTAAAACTATGCCAAGGCTTTTGTCTTAAGGTGAGGATTTCTAAATTAGAGTCTCACTACTAGATCGGACTTGTAGTGATCCTCCTGCCTTCAGCCTCCTAAGAGCTGGGATGACAGGTGCGAGCCACCATGCCCAGTCTCCATTGCAGTCTCAGTGTACCTCAGGGGTGGGACCAGACGGCAGGCCTGGGGATCGAACCCCTGGCTCTGGCACCTGCTTACAGGCACTTTAATCTGCTGAGCTATTTGGTTTTTAATTTCTAAATTAGTGGACAATGCTAATGTATATGTGTGTGTCCTTGTTATGACTTAAGTGTGTAGTATCAGCTAGAAAAATAGAGGGTTTTTTTTTTTCCTTCCAGATTATTGGAGGAACAAGATGGACCAAAGAACCTGAAATCAAGTCAGTACAAGAATGTGGAAACGGAAACAACAACACAAAGCATAACAACAAGGTACAATGACCCAAACTCCTCAGTCATCAAAGACAATTGTGAATGTTTTAAATTCATCTGCTATTCAACAATTTAATTAAATTACAGTTTAATCAACAATTGATTTAAAAATCAAAACTAGAGACAATGCATGTAAGACACAAATGAAAAGGTAAAGTTGACAGTCCAAACAGAACTAGATGGTGTCTTAGCTACATTTCTCTCGTTGCTGGGACAAATACCGGACACACAAGCTTAGGGAAGGAAAGGTTTGTTTAGCTCACAGTTACTGGAGGTTTCATAATTTAAAGCAGCCTGAATTACATAGCAAGACCTTAAGGCGCTGCACTGCTGTGTGCAGGACGATCTGCTTCACACCGCTAAGAGAGGACACCAGGCTTCAGAGGGAGGGTGAGGGAGGGCGGGGGCGTGGAGAGCCTCTGACAGCAGGTGCTGTCAGTTTAATAAGGGTTTGCACCCCTTGGCCACGCCCATCAAGCCCCGCCCTGGTCCTCTGGCCCCGCCCCTCCAGCCACGTTCTTGACAGCCCCATGATTTACATGGGGCTTTGAGAGGACAGCTAGACACAAACCATGACAGATGGATAATGGAAAAGTTCTGAAGAACAGCAAGAGAAACAATGAAACTGAAGGGGGAAAGAAAGAAAATGCTCTGCTTAGCACAGGGACAAAACTACATTTCACTCCCAGTTGGAGGGAGGCTCAATGGTAAGGAGGAGCCCAAGGGATCCTGGTGAAAATCCCGACGGGATTTGTCTTGGAAGTTGCCAAGCTGATTGTGACATTAAATTGGAATAAAAAATTAGTAAGACTGGCAAAGACATTATCTTTGGAAAAGAGAAGTGATGGAGCACCCCAAATACCGTCAGGCTGCTTCTGGGGCTCACTGTGCCTGGCCCTGGATCGTGTCTGTGGTGAACGAGTTTGCTCTGGCTCCCGGGAAGCTGGGACAAAGAGGACCATGCACGGTTCTGGCATGGGCCTGGCTTCTGAGCAGGCCACCGGCTGCCTCGCCACGTGGTGGGAAGGCAGAAGAAAAGCCAAGGTGTGGAAGGAGCAAGCCAGGGCAGGGCGCCTGGGCTGGGGAGGCAGCCTCACAGCATCCAGTCCAGCCCAAGGGGCAGAAGCCCACCCACACCTGTGGCCCCATCTCAATCCCAGCTGCACTGTCTTCACCAGGATGCTGCCTTTGAGATCAGACAGCCCTTAAAGGTCCCCCCAACTCTCTGCACTCACCGTGGGGACCCAACTTGAGCGTGAGTTTCGGAAGGCACGGAACATATCCAAGCTCCAGCGAAAAGCCTTGGTAATGAGGTGCAGTACTGACCCAGGAATGAGATTGGTGCGACAGAAAAGGGAGATCAGATGCGAATTCATCTATGTGAGAATTTTGTGTGAGAGAAAGGCAGTTCACCTAATGTAGGTGGGGAAGGACAAACACTTGACACCCAAAATGGAGAAAGGAAAGGTTTATCTAACTCACAGTTCCTGGAGGTTTTAGTCCATACTTGGCTTGGCTCCAAGGCTGAATGGAACAGGGCAGAGAGCAGCAGTTCGTGGTGGAAGGACAGCAACAAAATGGTGATGGCGTGACCAACCAACCAGGGCAACAGAGAGCAATGGAGAGAGGGTCTGTCTCTCTGTCTCTCTTATATTACAGTCAGGCTCTCTGCCTTGGCCTATCTACTGCAGGCCACGCCCATAATCCCAGCAGCGCTCAGACCCATGATCCCATCGGTACTAGAACACATAATCCCACTGGATCACGAGTCATTCTCAAACTATAGAAGTCCCCGTCACATGATTGCATGAGGCTTTGGGAGGGACAACTAGACACAAACCATAACAGAACTATTTCACATGCACAGCTGAGGTAGTTTGCTATACACCAGGAGAGAAATTGAGATTTTATTTCTTGTTGTCACTCTACAATATTCCAGGTGGACTAAGGAGCAATTATTAGATAAAAAAAGAGCTATGAATGAAAATATTGATATCTCTGAGAGTAAATTTAGCACTATAAACATGATGAGGCATGCAAAATATTGAAATACTGTGCGCCTTAAAAAACCTGCATTATGAGAAAAAGATGTTATAAAGAAAACTAAATGTTGTGCTATGAGCCTGAAATAAATTATAACATAGATGACAAAGAACTGATACTGGGAATATTACCAATCCAATACAAATTAACACAGCCCAATTAATATTAGAAAAAGCTGGGCATGAAAGTCCACACTGTAGTCTTAGCGCTGCAGGAGGCTGAGGCAGGAGGATCAAGGCCAGCCTGGGCAATACAGTGAAAACTCATCCCAAAAAGAAGAAGGGAAATAAGAAAATTCATCAGAAAAAGAAGTGGCCAGTGCTAACTCATTCAGTCATTTAAATATCACATGGACTGAAGAAGAAGAGCTCGGCAGAATTGTTAGCTTTTGATGAAGTCGACCAGGTGGTGTATTTTAAAAAAACAAAGGTATTGAGTAGAGTTGACAAAGAACGGCACATAGGAACACAGCTGAAAGTTTGTTTTTGAAGAGATCGAACAGACAGAAGGCAGAGGGAGATCACAAGTTACCAATAACAAGAATGAAAGAAAGGTGGACCCCGGAGACTCCACTGTGACGCCCAAAGCCAGGAAGCGTAGCAAAGCAGCAGGACACGTGATCAACAGTAAACCTGTCAGCAGCAGGTGAGAGGTGGTGGAGGCTGGGTGAAAGGCGCGGAGGAATGCGTGAGTCTACTGGAAGAAGGAGACCCATTCCGCTGCCTACCCAGTGCACGTTAATAGAAGAAGTTGTGGAACAGAAAGAAGGAAGGGGAGGGCTCTGCTACGACTCCTGTAGGCAGAGGCACATGGAGAACAAAAGAGTATTATACATAGCTGCACAATGTATTTGATAAATTAGAGGGGACACATAAATCACTTAACATGTAAGTTACCGAAATAGACACAAGATGAGAATGAGAAAATAGGAATAGACATAATTAAAGATGTCCAGTTAATCATAAGAAGATTCCTGGCACGAATTATTTTGGTTTCAATTGTGTTATTAGTAAATTCTTACCAACCTGTAAGTAATAGCCCCTGCCTTGTACAATGGTTTTGTAAAACAGAGGAGGTAATGCTTCTTCATTGTATGAGGCTAATACCACTGTAATACCAAGACAAGATGCAGACATTACACAAAATATTATAGACCAAAATCCCTCATAAACATGAACGCAAACATCCATCTTTGCTAATAAAATATTAGCAAATTGAGTTCTATTATTGTGTTAAAACAAGAATAATTTCATGCTGAGAAGTGTTTATCTGAGGAAGGCAGTGTTAGTTTGACATTAAAAAACTCAAGAAGAAGCCTATTTATCTAAACACACATACACACACACACATGCTGCATATATACATATATTGCACAAATATATGAAATTATTTAGGAAATATATTAAAGGAAAGCTTTAAATGGTATACAATAACTTAATGCTGAAAACTACAGAAAGCCTGAAATAAATTTAAGAAGACCTAGACGAACAGAAAACTCTATTGTATTAACTACTTGGAAAATTCTGTATTGTCAGGATGACAATTCTCCCCATGCTCCACTCTTAAGGCCAGCATATTTTTAAAAGAGAAATTGATAACTAGATTTAAAGTGTTTTGCAGGGATGCAAATAATCTAGGGTATGCAAAGCAACTCTGAAAATGAGGAGCCCTGGAAACTGACCTGACTGCCATACTTACTGTAATGAGAGAGAGCTGCTGTAATTCAGGGCAGCAGACAGGCCACCGGCGCAGGGTGGTGAGCCCCGGGGTGTGTTCACGATGGAGGGGTCATTTATTTTTTGACAAAAGTGCTAAAGTAGTTCTTCTGTGGGAAGGAGCATCTTGTGAACAAATGAAACAGAAACAACTGGATATCCCCAGGAAAGAAAGAAGGAAGCCTAGTTATTATCTCACTCTAAACTCCAAAATTAATTTAAGTAGCTTAATTAATTTAAGCTACTAGACCTAAACATAAAACCAAACTCTAAACTCATTTATGAGAAAACTGAAGAATATCTTTGTGAATTAAACCAGGAAAGGTTTCTTGCAGATCACAGACAGAAAGCAATGGTCACTAAAATATTGTCAAAAGTCATCAAAATTGACAACATATTCATCAAAGGACACCACCAGGGAAAAGATAGTCAAGCTACAGACTGGGAGAAAATATTTGAAAAACACACATCCAATAGTCCTGGCCTTCAGTATAAAGTAAACATCAAAAGACAACTGGAGAAAAATGGACCAAATATTTGAATGGATATCTTACAAAAGACAAAATGTCACTATCCAAGAAGCACATGAGACCACTTGACATCGACTGCCACTGGAGAAATATCACTCAGAATCATGTCACATGTCACATACCACACCATCACCAGTGCTCTCAAGCTAGAAAGACTAACAATGTCTAGTGCTGGCGACAAGGTGGGGGAATGAAAAGTCTCACCGAGCTGAGCACATTCAGGACTCCACTCCTGTGATGTCCTAGCGCAGACAGAGATGTGGAGAACCATCTGAAAAGTAGCAGTGAGCATGGCCTGGGAAAGGGGTGAGGGGCCCTCCTGGGCTGAGCGCATGGACTACATTTTGATAAAGTGCAACCTGACACAGGCATGTGATTTGTCAAAAAGCCTAGGAATGATCATTGCATAGGTGAACATTTTGCAACATAAAAATTTAAAACAAAAATGTTGAGAACGGCTGACTATGCGCAAGTGGAAGTGTTGAGCTGCAAGTGTACCAATTTCTCAAACATACTTGCATCGCAGTCTTCAAAAATTAGATGGAGTGATGATAGAAGAATAGGCAGATGGGTTGTGAAACAAGTACGTAAAGTGGTAATGGCAGAGCTAGCAGCAGCACACTGGTGCTGTCAGACTCACTGCATCTCAGCTGTTTGCTTGAAAACCTTGCATCAAAAAAAAAAAATAGCGCCCACTTTGGCCCTGCTGCATTTCTACGTAGCCGTTGATCCAATAAAAATGCATTTCATAGGTGCACCAAGAAATGTCTTTAATGAGGGTTGCTGCAGCATCTTTTTAGTAGCAGGACATAAAAAAGAAAGGGGAGGGGAACATGAAGGTCTCTGGTTCAATACACTGTATCATAGCTATAGTACGGGAAGATGAAATAGTTACAGAAAGTAAGAGGGTTGATCTGTCCCAGCATAGTAAGACCTCAGGACTACTACAGAGTGAATGCGTCATGTACCCCATTTACGTAAGAAGCCAGCAGCTTGTGTGGCAGACACACGGATGTGCACGTATTCATCTGCTTAGAGAAGATCTCAGGAAGGTCTGTCCTCCTCTGTCCCTTCCTCTAAGGACCCGTTTTCTGCTGAGGGAGGAGGGACAGATGGAAAAGAATCCTGCTTTTGCGGTTGTCCCTGCCAATCATGGTCCCTAGGTTGACTGACAGGCAGCCTTCAGGTCTGTGGCAACCTAGATGATTTGAGCAGAGCCGCCAGGCTGGCTATCAGACTCGTCAGAAGCACGTGCCTGTGCTGTCGCTGAGATTTTGTCCTGTACTGGCAGCTAACTGATACAGAAAAGAAACACCACCCAGCTGGGAACACCTCCTATTCTTGAGGAGGGGAGATGACTTAGGTGGCGTTTTAGTTTAAAAGAACAAATTTTAACAAAGAAAAATTATATGCAGATGATGCAGATTTTTTTTCCCCTTTGGGCCTGGGGTTCAAACTCATGACCTTGCACTTGCCAGGCAGGCACTTGTGCCATGGAGCTATCTCCCCAGTCCCACATGTAGATGTTTTGAATTAAAACAATAGCATAGTCTCTGGTCATGCTGTTTGGAAAGTCAGAGGATGACCGAGAGCAGGGCCCCAAGGTGCTGCTGTTTCTGTTCTTTTGTCTGGCATCTTTTTCCTCGGATCCTCTGACCCTGAGCTGTCCAAGTCTTCTGTATTCTGAAAGTCCCTCTTCGGCCTCCGTAGCTCTGTTTATCTTGCCTCTAGCTCTCTTCTTCCTGTTTTAAAACTTAATTTTATAATCGGTGAAGGAATTAATGCATCAATGAAAATTTAAACGCAAATACAGAAGCTTGCTTTCCTGCCCACCACCTCCACGAGTGCCGCTTCCCGGAGCCAGCGCCTTCGCAGCACCTCCGCTGCTGTCTTCTTTCCGACAGCCATCGATATTTTTTTAATCAACACAGTTATACGTCTCTTTCTTTCTTTCTTTCTTTCTTTCTTTCTTTCTTTCTTTCTTTCTTTCTTTCTTTCTTCCTTCCTTCCTTCCTTCCTTCCTTCCTTCCTTCCTTCCTTCCTTTCTTTCTTTCTTTCTTCTTTCTTTCCTTTTCTTTTTTGGAACTGGGAATCAAACTCAGGACCTTGTGCTTATAACCCTGGCTACTTTTATTTCTTTATTTTTTAAAAGAGAATAAAAATTAGTCAACAAAGCCAAACATTAGGAACGATGCAGAATTTCACTAAACAAAATGATCGGAACTCAGCAATGGCTTATATATTGCATCTTGTCTTCAAACTAGTTGTTCAGATTACCAGGTGTAAGCATGAAACATTTGGATAAAGAAATTAAAAAGAAGAAAAAGAAAAAGTAAGCATTAACTGTTCCAGTAGAAATCAATGGTACAGGAATGCAGCTATCCTGCACACACACACACACCTTTCCCTTCCGCCTTTCTTTCTTTCCTCCTTTCCCTCATCCCAGTCATTCCTTCCCTTTGAACAGTTCATTTCTCCTCCACAGTATCAGTTTCTTGCTGTACATGTGTTGACTCTTTCCGATAAAGGCAGGGCATTTAACTAATATATTTTTACCCCTTCTACCTTACCTTGTCTTCATACCAATCATGTGTTTTTACAATGTTTAGCGTCATTTTTATATTTCACAGCGTTGTGTTGTTGTCGTTCCTATGCTGCTGTCCTGACAATGGTCTTGTCATGTAGTCCAGCCTGGCCTCCAACTCATCAGGGAGCCAAGGCTGGAGTAAAGCTTATGGTGATCCTCCTGCCTCAGCCTAAGTGCTGGGATACAACTGTGTACCGCCATGCCCAGAGTTATACTATATTCTAACACATTTATTTTCTTTGTTTACAGTGGCATCTATGTTTTTCCCAAGCCTGTGTCCACTCAGTTAAAATCAGTGGCTCTGTGGCTTCCTCTTCACTCCCTTCCGGGAGGTGTACACAAGTCACACAGGGTCTAGAGAAGGAAACTGAGGCCAGTCGATCTACAGAGTGGGCTACGGTCCTGCATTGCAGCCAACTGCCCAAGCCAGGCCAGTGCTGCTGGACCATGGGCCACATTTTGAGAAGGGTAAGCTGGGCCTGGCACCTCCAGCCCCATGCACTTGAGTTCAGGGGCAGAACAGACAGGGGCTTAAGACCTAAGTCCAGCCTTAAGGCAGGGAAGGGGAGCAGGCCGGCCCCAGCGCTGCCCAGCAGGGTCCACGCTTGACCTATGGTCTCAAAGCCATCTTTATCCTCCAGCCCAGGAAAACAAACCTTTATACAAAAGACTTGCCGGTGGCTTAAACTCTTGAGGTTCCCAGGACATAGGGCACGCTCCATAGTGACCCCATGATCTAAGGAAACCAGAAACGCTTTCAGGGTGGCTCTTGTCCGGCACCCAGGCAATCTCTTTCCTGCCCCTTGGTGTAGTTCCCAGGGTCTACATGGGGTTGTGGCCCTAACTACAGCAGATCAAGCGCTCCAATGTCTGCTCCTTTCCTACTGGTTCTCATTTGCATTCTGGAAGAATAAGTAAGGCCCAAATGGCCTAACGGAAATCATTAGTCTTTGGATTCTTTTAGATACCTGTCCTAAGATAAGGCACCCCATGTGAGGTGAAGCCCTGGGCTTGAGCCTGGGCTGTCTGTACATTCCAGCTGCTCTAGACAGTTGCTGCAGAGGGGTCCCTCCAGCCAGCACCAGAAGCTTTGGTTCTCCCTTGGCCCTAGCTGTATCCTAAAAGCTGCAAACCCAGGGCCCCAGGAGGGAAGGAGTACAGCCAGTGTGTGTGCCCCCCGGCAGTGCGGCCATCCGTCTGTCTGTCTCTGGGGTGCAGGGAGGTGTGATCCAGGGTCCTGAAGCCAGCAGCCCCTGGTGGTGTGTGAGGACCTCGGTCTGGGGCCCCTGGGGTTCTACCCTTTGGAATAGGAGCTGCGCTCCTCTGCAGGAGTCTGCCCTCGGCCTGCTCCATCACTCCATCTCCCCAGGAATATATGTCAAGGAGATAGATCTGCGAGAAAAGCCATCAGGAGGGGCTATTTTCAAAGGAACTATTTTAAGACTGCCCTTCCAGCCTGCCACATCCTGACATTGGGTATATTTAGCATCATCCATAGACAGGGCTAATGGATTTTTAGTTGCAAATCATTATGATTCAAACCACTGCAGCCTTTATTTTTTTAATTGCCACTAAGTCTCTCTCTCTCTCTCTCACACACACACACCCCTCACACACTGATAGCTATGTGATATTTATACACTGGAAATGCTTCCAAGGAAAGCAGTCTTCCTAGTTCACTCTACAAGGTTTCCCTGCTGAACCCTTTCTGCTCGGGGGAAGGGCGGGGGCTGCAGGTTAGTTCATGCAGCTTTCACGCTGTGCGTGAAATGCACGTGTATGTGGGCAAAGAAAAGAATGCACAAAAGGTGTTTTAAATTGACAGCCCAAGACAGGGGTAATTTAACATGCCATTCTTCGCCTCTCACTGCCGTAGCTGCGGAACGCTCCTGGTTTGCCTCCCTGAATACAAATTTATAGTGTCCCTTCCATTAATGTGGCTTCTTTTCATCCCATGCATTAATCTCCTTTTGCTAGCACAATAAAGACTGGGAAGAAACAAGTCCCTGTGTTAGGAATCAAAACTGTAGTAGACGCAGGATTTCCAGTGGGCGTCTCCTGCCCACACAGATCCACAGGCTGGGTTTGGTGCGGAGGAGACAGGAATCACAGGCTCAGAGGTGGGCTCTGCATGTTGCCTCTGCCCCCGGCCACCACACCTGCAGGAGGGCTTGGCCTCCTGCTTCCCAGGAGCGTCAGTTCCTGGGTCTCAGTGCCCAAGCATCAAACTCTCCCCCGCTCTAGAAATGGCCCTCCTGGCGTCCTGCTCTGGGCCTTGCCTTGAAGCGGCTGCCGTGGCTGGAAGCCACATTCTCCCAGTAGCTGCTTAGCCCCATGAGTCTCTGTGTCCCTGTGGCGTCATGCAGAATGTTCTACGTGGGATGCGCAAGCCACAGGCTGGAGTATGTGGGGAATACGTGGCCACAGCACACATGGGGTGCTTGGGGCCTTGCTGCCCTGGTAGGATGCATTGGTCCTGACACACATCTTCACAGCATGGCGGTGGGGCCTGAAAACCGGTGACGTTGGCAGCAGCATTATGGGAACCTGGTAGAAACATAGACTCTGGGGCCCAGCACTCTGGGGTGGGCTCAGAGGCATGGCTTGGACGTGGCTTGGGCATGGTGGATTTTGAGGGTCCTACCCTAGGAATCAAGAGCTTGAGCTTAGTAGCCTTGGCTCCCGGTGCTGCTGTGCGATCCCAAGGTTCCTCAAGGGTTCACAGACCCCTGACCCCAGTGAGGACTTGTGTTCTCCATGCCTTAGTGTTCTGAAGAATGCAGAGGTCTTAGATTGGGCCCCCTTTCCCCACACAAAACAAATGTAGAGACAACAATCTCAACGAAAGCGTCTTATTCCAGAGGCGATCTCAGGACACATGCCACACCCGCCTCACAGTCCCTCATCCTGCTTTCCTCTCCCTCCGCACCAATCTGCCAGGAAATTCTATGCTTCTCCCTCTGTGGCATTTAATCCACTTAATCCTCGGTGGCCACAGTATCACGATGAGGAGGAGAAGGAGGAAGAGGAAGAGGAGGAGGAGGAGGAGGAGGAGGAGAGCCACCACTCTTTTAGGGGTGATGACAGTGACAGCCAGAGACACTGAGCGATGCATCTGGGGTCACACAGCTGAGCAACAAGAGTCAGAGCCGGCCTGCCCGCCTGAGCCTGAGCCCACACTCCCGATGGCTCTGCAGGCAGAGCTGCAGAGTATGTGTGTCTCCCTGAGCGCAGCTGTCAGAGCCAGATCTGGAGGAACTCCGCCACCTCATGCTGGTGAGAGACTCCCACGCTGGGGGTGCAGGGCGGCCAGGCCCTGGGACCCTGTTCTTTCTAATGGAGCCCTGAGCCATGCTTAAACTACCAACTGCAGCAGAGCTGTATCCTCCACACAAGGGCATCCATGCTGCCACACCCTACAGATTGGTCACACAGGCTCGTGGCCCTGTGGTGGCCCTGCAGTGGCCCGGTGGTCTTTCTCTGGCCATGGTGCCATCTGAACCACTGTATCACCCTGGCTGTGGGACCCAGCCTGGCCTGAGGGGCAAGCGCTCAGCTTTATTTCCCCATGGCTGCTGGCATGTGTTTTCTGGATTCATGGGCTAAAGGGAGCCTTGGGTAACCACAAGGCAGGGTGTCCACCAGGCTGGGCAGCATCTTCCTGTGCAGAGCCAGCATCAAGCCCCAGTCGCTGAACCCCCAACTGCAAAAGGCAGCCGTGTGCCGTCCATGATGCCGATACTTTAAAAGCAGGGTGGGTGCACTGGTAACCTTGATGGGGCCTCCTCCCACACAGGAGTGGGGCGTGCAGCTCCCTGGCAAGGATGAGGGCACTGTGACATGATATTCTGAAGGAACCATGTGGAGGGAAGAGACAGGGGCTGCAGGGAAGCCGGGGTTTAGAACCAACAGTTCTGAGAATCTCCAGATTTGCATCATTCCCCTGTGGGGTGTTGTAGAGTGATACCGACGAATGCGAACCCCTCCTAACCCTTGCATAGGAATAAGGAGGCCTCCAGGATCCACTCCAGCCTCACCTCACGCACTTTTTGGGACATCATTCTCCTGCTCCTTCCTGTCACATCCGGCCGAGCTGTTCTCGGAGGAGCAGGCAGGCCACGGTCGTAGCTGGCTTCTGACAGTGTCAGCTTGGTGCTGCTTAGGCTCAGAGAGGAGGGGACCTCCCTGTCCTTCTGGGGCACTTGCCCACGGAAGCAGGCCAGGGGTTGTGCAGACCCATAGCAGGGGGTCGAATGCTGCTTTGCCGTTTGCCTCCATGGCTTAGTCACTGAACCCTCTGTGACTCAGTTTTCCATCTGTAAGATGGGACACTGCCTACTGCAGATCCCCCAGGGTGCTGCATGTAAGGATGAGCTGTAGGGAGCTACACGGGACAACCAAATTATATGGTGACTGTTCAGATTGAAAATAACTGACTGCAGGAAAAGACGCATTGCCACAAGTCCTCTTCACGTCCCTCACCTCAAACACCATCACCCCACTGTCCCTGCCGCTTTCTGCAGCAGCTCTGGAGTCCTCCTTCCTGAGCATCATTATAACATGTGATAAAAACATACAGTGACTGCTGCCACCAAGTGCCTCCAAGGCAGAGCGTAGGAGCCTGCCGCTGTGGCCTTGTCTACCTGAGTCACCAGACCCAGCACCGTGTGACCTTGGCTCTTCCCAAAGTCAAGGTGACTGTGAAAGGTCAACATTTTGACTCAGGACTCAGTACATCAAAGCAGCCATGGCAGAGTATCTAAAGGCCCTCAGGAAGGAGGACCCCGCAGGGGCTGCTGCAGAAAGCGGCAAGAACGCTGGGTCGAGCGCGTGCACAGTGGGAGCAGGGGGCGTCAAGGGGCATTGTGGGAACACGCTGTTACTGCAAGACATAAAAAAAAATTTAGGTAGTAACTCTAGCCTTTAATCACACCCTGTGGCCATACCTGGTGCATGCGTGGTATGTGTTTGGTCAGTGATCTTTTGTGTTCAACAGGGAAACTCCTCAGAGGCTCTGCAGCTCCGCCTTCTTACAGCCGCCAGGCCCAGGGAATGTAAGGCTGTCCTGCCTGGTGCCTGGCGGTGAGCTGCTAGCCTGACCACTGTCCCTGGAGAGTGACCTGCTATTGTATGCATGAAGAGACTGGAGTGATGCGGACTTCTCCTATTCACTAAAATTCTGCTAGGGCATAGAAGGAAATAGGCCCGCTGGCTACTGCAGCAGATGCGAAAGCAGAGCAAGTGGAGTTCTGTTTTCTAGGCTCCTGGGAATCTCAGGGTGTCAACCTCAGCCCTGAGCATTAAGCCCGGTGTGGGCTCTTCCTAGCTCGGGGCCTGGGCAACTGCCTGGGGGAGGGCGAGAAGCCACAAGGCTGGCGCCAGGGTGGTCCTGAGATGAGCGGTATGGGCGGCAGGCGAGGCCCAGGTATGGCCCAGGCCTCCCCAGTGCACTGTGGGTGCTGTGATGGCCCTAGCCAACTGCAGTGGCCCAGGCAGAGCTGAGCAGAGGCAGCGCTGGGGCGAGGTGGACAGGCCTTGGATGCAGTGGCCTCCTGCACAGGGGCAGTGACTCAGCCTCCTGCTGTAGGTCTCGGGTCCTCCAGGAAAACTCTCACGCCAGCTGGTGGGGAGGCAAAGGACCCAGGAGGCAAAGAGCTGGGTTGAATGGAACTCTAATCCCAGGCTTCTGAGGACTGTCCACACGGTTTCCGTAGTGGGTGCACCGGTCTGCACTCCCACCAACAGTAGCCAAAGGCTCCTTTTTCCTTCCCCACAGCCCTTCGGGCAATGTTATTGGCTGACTCCTTGATGTCAGCCATGCTCTCTGCGGTGAGGTGGAATCTCATGTGGTTTTAATTTGCATTTCTCCGATGACCAATGGTGTTGAACACGCAATGGTGTGTATTTACTTGCCATTTGTATTTCTTCCTCTGAGAAGTGTGTATTCATCTCGGATGGATAACTGTACTGCTGGTTTCCACTGACCCGTTGAAAGGAATACTTAATGCTTAATTTTTTTCTCTTTCATATTTTGATTGATTTTGCATGCTTATATCTGGTAATCTGAATAGCTGATTTGAAGACAACAATATGCACTATATATAACCAGTGTTGAGTTCCAGAAACTTCTGGAAGTGAATACTTTTTGGGCATGGCAGAGGCTGTGCGTTGTGCCAGCAATGAGCTAGGTGTGACCCAGAGCCCACTTGCACAAGTGAATAGAAGCTTTCTAGAGAAGTCCCTGGATGTTTTCAAGCTCTGTGGATCCTCCTCATTGCTGTCCACCCTGCACCCATCTCTGGGGGTCACTGGCCTCCTCCTCATCCTGGCCAGGGCTTCTAAGCAGATGGAATTGGCTTGACATTTATAGGTTCCTCTCTTCTGGCCTGGTGGGCTTTATACTCCAAGTCTGCACTCAGAGCGACCTGGTCCCTATGAGCGCTGTGTGGGGCCTGGGGCCTACTGCACAGAAGCTTCTTCAGAAGGGCCGGCTCTCCCTCTCTCTGGCTTTCTCTCTCTCCTCAGCAGAACGCATCCGGCAAAGCTCCCATGCATGGATTATCTCATTAGCAGGGCCCTCTCAGGAGGACAGACGCTGGAGGCTGAGCATGTCGATAATTACGTCCTTGGGCGGAGGCCAGCAGCCCTCTGTCCTAGGCAGCTGGCCAGCCGGGCGGAGACCACAGGGCCCAGCCCCCTCTGCGGCACAGGCGAGCTATTTCCGAGTGTGCATGTGGGAAGGGTGGGAAGACGGAAAGCGAAGTGCGAAAGTGGATGTAGGCAAATATTTCAAGGGAGAGGGGGAGGCATGTCTTTAGGCAGCCTCAAAAAACAATTTGAAGTGATCCTGCCAGGCCCCCAAATGAACAACAGGCTGTGGGGCCTCTGGAGCCCAGGAAGACTCCGAGAGCCGTGCCAACGCCTGCAAGTGGCAGCTGCCCTAGGCGACACTGCATAGCCGCCTGTGCCCTGGATGCCAGCCTGCCAGGGAGAGGCCTGGAATGCTACCTGTGATGGCAGAGGCAAGAAGGGAGCCGTAACGTGGCCAGCAGGAGGCAGAGGCCAACTCCAGGGTGCCGACCACCCAGACAGACCGCTCGCCCCCAAAAGCTAGTGGAGCCAAGATGGGCATTATTCCCAGTGTGGTGTGCCAGGTGGAGCTGCAGCAGTTTGGGGACTGCAGGGCTGACTCTGAGGGCTGGTAAGATAGTTATAGGGCTGGACAGTGAGTGCCGGGCGGTGGTGGGGTGAACTCTTACCTCAGGATGGTCAGGTGGAGCCTGCTGGGGTTGAAGAAATTGCTGTTGCCTCATGGGGAGCTTGGCCTCTTGTCACAGGATGTTTGCTGACCTGACTTGCTCTTCCCAGAATCCAAGATGGCTGCAGGAGAGGATAATTCAGACAGGGTTGGAAAAGAAGGCAATGGTAGGGCTTCACGGTTAGGAAATGCGGTGACCGTGATAGAGGGTCAAGTTGATCGGCTTGGGGACTGCCCAGGAGCTCCATACCACTCCCTTCTGGGTGCATGTGAGGGGCCCTGGATCTGCCTGGCCCCTTCTCTCTGGTGCCGGGGCCCTGCTTCCTGGCCTCCCTGCACCAAGCAGCTCCACTCCACCGAGCCCTTCTGGCTTGATGCTTCCGGCCGATCACTGACTGAACCTCCTTAAAACATGAGCCAGATTCAGCCTCTCCCCCTGCAGGTGTGTCTTGTGTCCTGCAGTGGGAAAGCTGGCCTACACAGACTGACTGGAGCCCTTTAGACTGCCACACAGGAGTCTGGGACAGGATACTGTGCAACTGGCAGCTGACAGTCTGTCGACTAGAGTGTCCTTGCTAATCTCTAAAGTATCTTCTTCTGGCACCTTCAATTGTGGAGGGGGAGGAGTTCCAGCCTTACCCAAAGTAAAGGCAGTGGGAAGTAGGTGCCAAGGAGCAGAGAGGCTGCACCTTCGCCCCCGTTCCTCTGCCCGCCAGACCTAAGTGAAGAGTCAGCGCTGAGGCAAAAGCGATTTCCAGGGCCTCGTTACAAAACAGGTGCTAGTGTTAATCTTTAACACTCAAGAAAAACAAGCAGGCAAGTTCACAGCTAAGCAGAAGCACCTGTTGAGCAGAACGCCTGTCTTTCCTGTGCACCAGTTCTAGAACCTGCATCCTGCCTTTAGCCCCTTCACCTGCAAGGGGCAAAGCGAAAGGGTAAATGAGGTGCTTTTGAGAGAATATTAGATGAATGGAGTAGAGTGAGGACTCGGAGGCAAACCCGTGGTCGTCAGGGTCAGAGGTCCAGAGGTGGCTCAGAGCAGAAAACACACACACACACACACACACACACACGCACGCACGCACGCACGCACGCACGCACACACACACGCACGCACGCATGCACATGCACACCACTTTCAGTGTAGAGACTATCTGAATACTCAGGCTTCTGTTGGTTTCAGTGGCCTCGGAGAATATACGAACTTGCTTCTGATTTACACTTCCTTTTTATGTATTTAGTACAGAGCCTAGAGGGTCTCAGTACACAGATGGGAGTCATAGTGACCCTCTTGGTTTCAGCCTCCCAAGCGCTGGGATTACAGGCCCGTGCCACCATGCCCAGTCTCACTGCTGTCTCAGCCCACCCTGGGGACGAGACCAGCACAACACGCCAGGGATTGAACCTGGTCCCTGTGTCTGCCAAAGCAGCTGCATTAGTCCGCTGAGCTATCTGGCCAGCCCTTGATTATGCTTTTGATGCATGCTCCAGGCAAAAGAGTATGGATTTGTTTCCATTTCAGAATTATTACTGGCATATAATGATCACACTGCTCTGACAGGCCGACTGTAATTCTTTCTGTATCTCCTTCTCTCCCTCCTCTCTCTCCTTCCCTTTCTCTCTTTCCATCTTTTCATCCCCCTCCCTTGCGTGAGAGATCACTTTGAGCCCAGCACGCCAACACTCTTCCCTGCATCCAGCCCTTCAGTGGCTGTGTCAAGCCCAAGCTCATAAACCTGAGTTGTAGTGTCACAGAGCTTACCGGAGCCGGGTGCTCCAGTTATCAACGAAAATGATTCGTGTATCCATATCTAATGTCTGGGAAGAGTCTGCAGTCAGGCATTTAAGGCCCCTGGTCCAGGACAGAGCCAGCAGTGGTCATGAGGGCTACTATCCAGAGTCACATGGTCACTGTCACAGACTACCTGGATGTGACCAACCAAGAGGACAATGACTCACACTGCACAGCTCCTGGGGAGGCTCAGACCTGGCTCCTGCTCCTTCCTGCTCCCAATGAGAATCCCACCTGACTTTGTCCCATGTCCTGGCTCTCCCTGGCCAGGGAGGCTGTCATCTTGGGGAAGCCATGCCTGGCCTAGATGCTCTGCAGAAGCCCTGGCCAGTATTGAATATTATATTCCAGTGCTTCAGGATGTGCCATTCCAAGGCCTTTCTCTCCCTCGCCAAGCAAACACTGTGCCACCAAGTCACGCCCCAGCTGGGCAAGTACTGTGTCACTGAGTCACATCCCAGAACTTTTTATTACTTTTTTTTTTTTTTTTTAATTTTGAGACTGTGTCTCTTTAAGTTGCCCAGGGTAGCCTTGAACATACGATCCTCCTGCCTCAGCCTGGTGAGTAGCTGGGGTGACAGGTGTGTGTCACTGTACCCCAGTCCTCTGGAACTGCTGCCTGGGGAACCCTGTGGGTGATCTTTCTCTCTGGGGGGCCCCAGGGGGGCACAGGGGTCCAGTTACTAACAGGAACAAGGGATGCTGGCTTGTTTTCTGAGCTAAGTAAAACTCCTCTTCCACTAACGTATGCAGCCTCTCTCCAGTCGCACCCTAAAGTGCACAAGAAAGAGGAGACAGTGGGGGAGTGGCCTGGCCGGCAGCTCCAGCAGCAGCCTGAGCCCCTCCCCTCCGCTGCCCCCAACTGTTCCCTCTCTCCTTCTACATCTTCCACACAGCTGGAAACACCCTTGCATCTGGCAGGGAAATACACAAAGCCACACCGCTTGGTATTGCAAATGCCACTTCTGGACGTGAGCTCCGGCCTTTCCGTGGCTCGAGGTTGGGGCGTACTGTTGGATACCCCGTCCCATCCTTGGCATTTTTGCCTAGTTGGGAAAGACCTCGAGAGCAGAGTGGCCTTGCTGTCAGTTTGCCCAGCTGAGCCAGGCCCTGTTATAATTCAGGAGTGCCGTGCACGGGCTGGGGTGCAGCTCAGAAGCCAGCACCCATCCCAGTGCTGCCAACCGCAAACAAACAAAACCCAGAGGAGGGCGGGGCCAGGGAGGTCACGCAGGCCAGGCCACCTCTGTGGGAGTGAGAAGCGCTGACTGGTGCTCGCAGGGAGTCGCTCAGACAGCAGACAACCCCTGGCCACCTGCCGTCAAGGCCCAGGTCCTGCTAGGAATGGGTTGGAGATACCTTCTTGGGGCACAACATGATGGATGCCCAAGCCCTGGGTCCGGTCACACTGCAGCAGACTCTGCAGAACCCATCCGAGCGCTCCGCCATGCCACAGATGCCATGCAGCTGGACTGGCAGAGGGGTTTGCTCACTCCAGCCAGTGGGGAGGGGAAGGGGCACGCTGGTGTCTGAGCACTGTTCCTCCTGGAGAGCCCTCTGCTTCAACTGAAGGCAACCCATTCCTCACTGGCTTCTTTATTGGTTTCTTCCTTCCCTTGTTCTCTTTCTCTGTTTATTTCTGGTTCCGAGATCACCTGTTGGGGAAATTACCTGTACCCTAGTTCCTATATTGAGGCTGATTTGGAACCCAAATATAAAATTCACCAGGCCATCATCCATCCATCTATCCATCCATCCATCCATCTGCTCATCTTTCTTATCCATCCATCCATCCATCCATCCATCCATCCATCCTACCATGACCCCTACTAGTTTCCAGCTGCTTCACTATGAGAAGGGTAGGGAGAATCAAGAGTGGACCAAGCTGAATACATTTTCTTCCTCCTCCCCAGGACCTCCCAGTGTATAGGAAGCAATCACAGATACTAGCCTCATGACGAGCACTGTGACTGGAGCTAGAGACCTGGCTGCTCTGAGCACATACAGGAGGAAACTTAGGGATGTGCAGGGCTCTAGGGGTAGCAGCGCACCTGCTGGTCTCAAGCACTGAATGATTCCATTTCCTCTCTTGCTTAACACATCAACTGCACCTATTTAAAAGTTGTTTCATTTCTGTCCTAGAGCTTAGGATATGTATTTGTGACTAATCCTAATCTATTCCCAAATAGTGTCTCCATCCCACAGGGAGTTCTGGGGCCAGTCATGAGTGCAGGCACACACTAGTGCCCGTGGGGCCTGCTTTTAGGGCCCAGTGGCACCCAGATACATGGCTTCCTAAGCCCCTTACGTAACAGTCCCTTCTGTAGGTTGCGCATTGCTAGCACACTCCGATCTGTAACACACCCAGGTGACACACAATACCACGCAGCCATGCTCCACCGTACCGGCAGGGAATGCTGATGAGGAAAAAGTCTGTGTGTGCAAGGATGCGATTTCCCCCAGATAGTTCCAGGCCTCGGCTGCTGGTATCTGAAACGTGGGATGCGCAGGTGCAGAGAGCTCTTTTCCCAGTTCCTCACCTCCTCACGCCACTCCCCTTCACTTACTTGGGGTGACCTACTTAAGCATAAACCTGAGCCTCCGTAGGCAGGCAACAGGAGCAGAGGGAGATACTCTGGGATGCACCAACGTGTTCAGGGCAAGAATGGGCTGTGGTGGAATGCTTGCAAACACAGCTAGGTAATGGTCCCCTCCCATCCCAGGGTTCTTTGTGATGTGACTTGGTCCCTTCTCATCAATGGTGGCTTTTATCTCTCTCCTGCTGGAATGTGGGTATGGCCTGGACACCTGGATCAATGAGGTGTGCCTTCACAAGCGCTCCCCAAGCAGCACCTGAGCGTGTGGGTGCCATGGGCTGGTGACCTTGGTCCTGGCGGGGGACACCTGAACACATCCCCTGCCCCAGGGAGGACCTGGCTAAGACCAGAAGCTTCCCTTTGCCCGGTCTACAACGCGGGCAGGCAGGTGGCACCTGTTGCTCCTGCAGGGAAGTACCCTCTTCCGGCCACCGCCCCCTGAGGCTGCAGCTCAGTGGCCTGCGCCGTGGCCCCCATCCATCACCGTTCATTAGCTGTGGTGTCTGCTGTCTGGGCCCTGGCAGCAGATGGGCCTCTCTTCCCTTGCCTTCTAATAGCATTAGGAGAGCCCTGGCTCCAGCCACTGCTCTGCCCTTCCGGCTAAGGGCTCAGGACGCTGCCAACCCATCCCGTGGGTAAGAAGCAGCAGAGAGGAAGCCTGTTCCCCACTGCCCCCGACCACCATCCACTTTAACAGAAAGGATGCAGGAGTGGGCAGATTGATGGCAAGTGATTCCAATGCAGGAGAGAGCGCAGAGGGACATCACGATGTCCTTGGACCCCAGACAGGGTGGGAGGTGGCTGCTTGCCAGGTGCAGCCCCGCCAGCCCTGCAACTCCCGTCCGGAGTGCCACCTTCCTGTCCCTGGCTTGGCTCGGTCTGCTCCTTCCTGGCAGCTTCAGGCACCAGCAGCTCTGTCGTACCGCTTCATATAAAAATTTAAGGAGTCTACTATCTGCAGGAAATAAACCCCAGGCCACTGGCAACCACTTCCTCCCCATTCGTTTCTATCTTACTTCTCTCCCCTCAGTTCCCTCCCTCTAGCCGGGTCTCTGCCCTGGGCCGCACATTGCTGGGTACCACAGAACTAAGCGGCCTCCCTCCTCCCCCGCGGGTGGGAAGGATTGGGGCTCTCTGCAATCCTGGATCCTGTGGATCTTCTCATCTTCATGGGGCTCGGGTGCAAGTAGAAGGGGCAAAGGATGCGAGGAGGCACCCAGCTCCGGTCCACGTCTCAGCCCTGCATCAGAACCTCCACACCGGAGAGAGGAAGCCCTGGTGGCCCCCGCCTCACGCTCCTGGTGAAAGCGAGAGCTGGAGGCAGGGATGCCACGGCAGCGGACGACCAAGATTCAGTGAGGCCTCCAGCACTGCAGCAGCCGGAGTCTGAGCTGTGCAGCCGTGGACAAGCTAGCGGAGCTCGTGGGGCTCTCTGGTTCCAGCTGTAGCACGGGCACTGTTAGCTGGCTTCCAGGAACAGCAAAAGAAATGCACTTGTCCGGTCAGTCTTCAGCCAGAAAAAAACTGAGGCCACAGAGGCTGCTGTTCCATGAAGCTTGTGGCAAAAGACACCAATGCCGGGCGAGGCTAGAGGGGGAGCCCAGTGGGGCATGCAGGCTGGAGGGGAGTGCGCTGGGCTTCCCTAGGCTGCAGGGACTCCGCCCCTCCAGTTCGTAGTTTCCTAGGCTCTCAGGGTGCTCCACCCGTGTGGATGGCAGCCCTTGGCTGTGAGCGTCTGGCTCTGCCCACCTCCAGGGCCACAAGGTCATCTGGTGACCTTGAGGTCACGCAGGACCCTGGGCAGGTCTCTAAAGAGTCTCGCCCTGCCCGGTCTTTCCATAGAGCATGCAGCCTTCTGTGTCCTTCGGGTGGGACTACCACCCTGAGAGCACCACGAGGCCCGCGTGCTCAGCATCTTAATGAAGGAGAAAAAAACCAATCAGCCGAATCAGCCAGGCAGAGTGTGCAGGCAGGGGGAGGCACAGGCTCCATTCATTAACAAAGCCAGTCCCGGGGATTGTCTTAGAAACACAGCCAGGGTCTTCATTGCATTTTAATCTACTCCATTCACCGTCTGTGGGCCGGGATCCGATTCAGAAACCAGGTCAACGAGTTGCAGGGGTGCAGCTCGTTCACAAAGTGCGCGACAAGTACTTGGTTTCAAACCAGCTCCCAAGTTCTCACAACAGCGCTGTGGAAAGAATGTTTGGCCAAAGATCCGAGGCGGCTGAGTTCCCATTCTGACTTAGTCGCTCTGCAGACCACACAGAAGGCGTGCGCAGGTGTCTCGTCCAGGGTTCTCCCCAAAGCAGGCCCTGTAGAGAGGACGCGAGTGCAGGGAAGCAGGGGACTGCAGAGCACGAGTCAGGAAGGATAAAAGGCAGCAAAGGGCATGACTGTGTTGGCCCTGGGCCCGTCCTGGAGTGACTGTCCAGAAAGCGGTGGGGACCTCAGAACGGCCCCCAAAGGCTGCCAAGCTGGGCAGGTGTCCCCTGCAGCTTTATGTGAACTCTGGTGGGATGAGGGGTCGTGGATGCCACCAACAGTGTCATTGTCATTGACAGTGTCATTGGCTCATAATATCTAAGTATTACAAGCGGCCGACACGCCCTTCAGCAGAGGAGCTGATCATGAAAATCGGGTTCACACATGACGAAGCGCCACGTGGCCGTGAAGGAGAACACACCTGAGCCCTGTGTGGGAAGGCAAATGAACCCGGAAACTGTCATGCCGAATGGAATAAGACTTCATTCATTCATTCTTCTTTTTCGAGACAGAATTTTGCCACACTCACTCTGTGGCCCAAGGTGGCCTTGAACTCGTGGTGATCCTTCTATCTCTGCTTCCTGAGGGCTGGGATCACAGGCACAGCCCAAAGCATAACTAAGTTAATAAACAAAATAGAAGCTAGATAACAGGAGATGGAGAGAGACAGCCCACGGAGACCGGACGGGCGCGTGGGGGTCGGGAGACGGGAGGGGAGCAAACGGCCACGCCGCGGTGCGGAAGTGGCGCACCTTCCCAGGATGAATGCGCTTAGCGGTCAGTCATGACAGACATGTGCGGGACGCTATAGGGGCGAGCAAGAAGGAGAGGATGCTGCTCGTTTTCATCAGGAAGGGATCTGTCGCACCGAGCAGAAGCTGATGAGAAATTCAGGAGTGCAGAACAGAGAATGCTTGGGCTCCATGGTCGCAGGAGGCGGGGTGACCTGAGGGGGCAGCACACATAGTGAGCCCACTGGGGGAGCTGGGGCCGCCACTGGCCAACGCAGGGCACAGCGTCCAACTTGGTGCCCACTGACCTCCCCCCAGGCTGGCCAGCGAGGTCACCCTGCAGGGAAGTCTGCCACGGCCGGGCATGTTTCCACCTTTGTCCTCTGCAAGGCACTTTCCACTGGTTGCGGGGGTCATACATTTATTTCCCAACACCCCCTGAGGGTGAGTGAGGCCTTGGGTTCAGAGAAGGCTGGTGGAGTGTCCTGGAACTTCGGTGTGGCAAATTCTGATTTTTTTTTTTTCAGTACTATGTCATTGAATATGGTACCAGCAGTTTCTGTCTTTCTGTCTGTCTCTGTCTCTCTGTCCTACTCCTCTCTCCCTTTCATACTGGGAATTGAACCTGTGGCCTTTACATCAAGCTATACCTTCGGCTTCTTTTTTTAATTTTAATTTTGACACAGAATGCCCCTCAGTGGCCCAGGCTGGCCTCCAACTCGGGATCCTTGTATCGCACCCTTCAGAACACCGGGGCTTCCGGGTATGCACCTCTGAGCCACAGAGCCCTCTGCCCTCTCCCCTTTCTCCTGCTCCCTTCCTGCCCTCTGTGGCAGAGATGGGTGCTGGGGTCACCAAGCTGGACCTGAGGGCAAGACCACAAGGGGGCACTGGGAGGACCCCATGCCCTCTAGCCTTGCCTGGAAAATTCGACCTGCACTTGATGAAGAAATAGTCTGTCCGAGGCCAGGACACCTTGGGTCTCTTGTTACTGACAGACAAAACACAGTCCCTGTCCCCACTAAGTTCAAAGCTTATTTTGTGTAAAAATAGTGCAGGGAAAGGACGAGGAATCCGCGTATCTGGCGACTCCTTTCCCGGCATGGCCGGGCTTCTGGAATCCTCAGCTGCCGCTGGTCACCCAAGCCCACTGGCGTTAGATGCTTTTGCCATAAGGAGCGGTTGTTATCTTCGCAGGGTGTGTTTGTCCCCTGGGCCGCTCTTAGTGCGCGGGGGACATCCCCCGTGTGACAGCTGCCCCCTCCCACCCTGCACCTTTTCCCTCTTTTCCAAGGTGTCTGCACCCATGGCTGGCCCTTGCTGGAGATAGACACCCTTGCTTCTGGCCCATGGGGCCATCCTGAGGCCACCTTCTGGCCCTGTCCTCAGAGGGTCCTTTGCCAGGGGGAGCCCAGCTATCTTCAGGGACCCCCAAAACACGCATGTACCTACTCCTCATCTCGGGGTGCCTCTGGGGCGAGTGACTCTGTCCCTGGGCTCCTCCATTTGACCTGCTATCCTTGGCTTCCAGAGGGATCCATCTGCCCACCTCTTCTCAAGAGCCAAAGATGGCCGGCTGCTACCCCAAGCCCTGCACCTGGGAGTCCTCCTGCCCCATAGGCTATGCCTGGGGAGGTCCTGTGGGTGGCAGCACGGCTGGAATTGGAGCTCAAGTCTGGCTGCTCCGAAATGGTGCCTTTCCCAGTGCACACCATGACCCCGCCCCCTCCCCGCACTTCCGCCTGGTGCTTGCTGCAGGGTCAGAGGTGGGCAGCACCCCTTCTCCCAGGATCCCATCTGGTCTCCGTCACCCACATCTTTCCCTCTCGCCCTGCCGTGGACCCCACACACCTGTCTCCGCAGGCAGGGGCAGGGAGTCACTATCCAGGGCTGTGATGTGTGGGGCTGTCTGACATCCTTCGGGCTGCAGGAAATCACTGTTTTCTTGGCCCTCTTCCTCCTGCCCTGGTAATGGGTGCCCTTGTCAGATTGACAGTCTGGGGGCTCCTCGGAGGCTGCACAGCCTGCCCTGTCCCTGCTTGCTCCCATTCTCCGCAGGAACATGCATAGGAGCAGAGCCAGACATTCCTGAGAAGGGTGTCCATTGTTTTTGGTAAGTTCAAAGGTCAAGGGTCATAGGTCACCACTACAACCCCAAAGTCTAAACAGGGGGACACCTAGATCCCAAGCAGGGTGCAGGGCTGAGTCCCCAAAGCACCCCCATCGCAGCTATCCCTACACTCCCTCTATTCCTAATTGCATAGAAGTCTGATCCCAGCCAAAGGAGGCTGAAGGTGGCAGCTGAGAGGGCATGGGGGCAAAGCAGGCACAGCAAGGGACCTGGCAGAGCACAGCCTCGTGTGGCTCTGGGCCGCAAAAGCAAGGGAAGTTCCCAGGAAGTTCAGGAAGCTCCTCCCACGCACCAGCTGGTCCTAGGGAGAAGGGTGTGGTGAGGGTTCCAGGGGACACCACCACTGTTGGCCCCCACCTTAGGTGACCAGTGCTTTCTGCCTCGTGACCAGCAGATGCCTCCGACTGCTGGCACACACTGCTCAGCAGGGGGCATCAGCTGGGCGGCGGTCACTGGACATGCAAAAAATCCACTGTGGAGCCCAGCTGGAGAAAGGGGTCCAGGGCCTAGAAGGCCACACCGGCTGCATTCTTGGTGTCTGTGACACTCGTAATCACCCATGCTAGGTTCACATGGACGGATGTTTGCTCAGTGATGACACTCTGCAGGAGGGCGCTGACGCAGGCCCTGGCTTCCGTCTCTTCTCCTGTCTCTTGCTCTGCTGTTCGCTGGCTGGGGCCGTTCCGTTGACGCTAATAATCCAGGCAGTTAAGGAGAAAACAAAAGCCTCAGTTCCGCTTCACTGTTGGAAATGGAAAATGGCGCGACCTCTCTGGAAAATGAGTAGTTTCTTGAAAAATTCAACAGCAATTTGACTCCCGGGCTTTTCATGCAAAGACCTGAAAATAGAGGTCTGTAGGCCAAGGCTCATGGTAGCCTCGTTCACAGTAGCCAGGAAACCAAACAGACAGGCAACCGAAGCGTGGCGTTTACCTTATGCAATCTAACAAGAATGCATCAGCGGGGATGAACTTTGAAGACATTAGGCCTCGGGAAGGCAGCCAGGATCACTCTGTCTGGGGCACCGGGCACCCGGGGTGGTCACCCACAGCCAGGAAGGAGTGCAGTAGTGGCCCCCAGCGGCCGGAAGTGAGGGGTGGGAGCTGCTTCATGTGCAGTTTCAGTTTGGAGTAATAGAAGTATTCGGGAGATGTGGGGGGGGGTGGTTGGACAACAGCGTGTGTGTGTTGGATACTACTGCACAGTACGCATGAAAATAAAGTGCTATGTCATGCATATTTTATAACAGCCAAAGTCTTTAAGAGTGAGAGCGCCTGAGAACACACTCTATTTTTTTTTTTTTAAACAAAAACAACAACAGAAAGTCCTTTTCTTCCTCATTCCCCTTCCTCTGTGCCTGCCGTTGCTGCTGCAAAGCATTCCTGGCCCTCTCTCTGCCTTGTGTCCTGGCGGTCACCACGCGAAGCCACCCTGGTGGCATCAGGGTTCGAAGCACTAGCTGCTCTCCCTGGGTGGTGGTGCTGGGGTGGGGCTGGCGAGGTGCTGCGGCTGCCAAAGCCCGGTCCTTTCTTCTGTTAACGATCTGTCTTCCTGGAAGCCCAAATATTGATTATGCTGACGCGCCCTGGAAAGATGGTCCAAGCGTTCCGGGTAGCAAATGGCTCATTCAGACACATGAAGAAAGAAAGAGGGAGAGAGAGAGTGAGAGAGAGAGACAGAGAGAGAGACAGAGAGACAGAGAGAGACAGAGATAGAGAGAGAGGGAGAGGGAGAGAGAGAGAGAGAGAGAGAGAGGAAGGAGAGAAAGGCCCTTTGATGAATGAGTTACCTGTGAGTCAGCAGCCCCAGAACTAAATACATCTGAAACATAGGTAGGTTTAAAAACCAAGGGGACATGGCACTTGCCAAAGTTATTTGTGGATTTTCAAACTCAGATCAAGAACAATAGAAAAACTGTTCCAGATGTTCAGGGAGACTTGGGAGGGAGCCAGCTCCGCTCACACAGCAGTCGGAGGAGAGGATGGGGAAGGAGGGAGGGAGGACAGAGGCGCCTCTGCGGTGTATATTTAACTGTGAAACCAAACGCAAATGCTGGAAGAAGCCGAGCTCCTCAGGCCTGGCATGTGAGGAGAACCAGGGCAACTGCACTTCTGATGTGAAATTATAGGGTAGAGGTTTCAATTAGTGCCAGTGCTGAGCACTGGGGTGTTTCCCACCTCGGGGACTCAGGGCGGAAAGATTCCAGCGGGTGCGCTGCATTCTTCCACCCTAATTGTGCATGAGTTTCTTGGTGCACTTCTTCATATCTTGCATTGTTTTCTGAATTGAAAATCTTGTCATGTTAATTTATTTATAATCTAGCAGGGGCTGAGAATGCACAGCTTAAAAAAAGAAGAAGAAAACCAGCTGGTCAGACCCAGTAATGACTTGGTTGCCGATGGCTGGGTTTCTTATGTGAGGGTCGGGCTTGAGTGTCTCATACTTGTGGGGTGTCGTCACCCCGAGATGCATGGCATTCCTTTGCCCTCCCACGGCCCTACAGAACCTATCTCTGTGTAGGAATAGCACGGCTGTTATGTGCCCCTCTCCCTGAGAAGTTTGTATTTTAAAAAGAACAAAAAGCCACCTCTGAGGAGCATACAAGAGCCCCCTGGGCTCTCTGACGCCCTACCTCTGACGCCCAGGTCAGCTGGAGGGTCCCTCCCTCAGGCACCTAGTCCTCAGAATCTCACTCTGTGCCGGCCTCGGGCTCCTGTGCTGGCCATGAAGTGCACCGGTATCACAGCATGCCCAGCAGGACATGGGCCGGAGACGATGGCGATGTGCTCTTGCAATTGTTCATTAGGAGCCGGTGCCCAGGCCCGCAGGATCCCGGGAGAGTGGGAATGGTGTCGCCAGTGTGCATACATGTGTGGGCGCATGTTCTTACCTCCGCAGGCATTAGTCCACTTCCAGTTGTGTTAGCCGATCCCCGAGCTGGGTACCTCGAGAAGGAGAGAAGTTCATTGCCACCTAACAGTCTGAAGCTGTGAAAGGCAGTGCTGACTTCTGCTTGGCCCTGGTAGAGACCTGGGGGCTGTGTCACCACATAGCTAGTGCATCCTGGTGGGAGCGAGCATGACTGAACTCGCAGGTGATGCAGGAAGCCAGGACCGGGCCTGCTCTGTTTGTCACCTGAACTGGCTGGGGGCCCTGCGGGAGGTCTTGCACCTCAGTGGGTCCGGCCCTTCTAGGTTGTCACCCTACACGTGCAGGACACGGACCTCCAGGACATCCTCAATCCCCGCCCAGACCTTAGCGGCATGCACAGCCCTTGAGTGTGTGCGTGTGAGCACGTGTGAGTGGCTCGGGGAAAGCCTGAGGCCAAGGCAGGGCCGCTCCAGGGATAAGTCGCCTCACACATAGGCAGCTTGTGAGTCCAGCCAGAAAACTGTTTGTGAAGGTAACAAAATTGGTTTTGAACAAAACTCCGCGCACCCTCTTTTGCCCTGCTTCCCTGCTTCCCAGGCCCCTTCCCTTCCTGCCGCTCCTTCTCTGGACAGCTCAGTTCTGGTCTGTTAGCTGGGACAGAGCAGGAGACGCAGCCCATGCTGAGAGCCCACAGCCATGCAAGGAGGGTCACAGACCGATGTGGGGACAGCGCCCACAGGCTGGGCAGGGGCAGAGCCTGAGCAGGAGTAGAGTGAGGAAGGGAGCCGGAAGGACCCCTGCTTGGAGGCAGAACAAGCTGGCTTAAGAAACCAACTTAGGGCTGTGTCTGTTGGTCAAGTTCAGTTATTTAACGTGTGGAGCATAGTCCACATTCTAGCCCTCGGGTGGGCGATGCAGAAGGAATGAGGTGGGATGTCCATTCTCACGAGCTTAAGGTCTATGGAGCAGATACTCTGTCTGCCAAAACCCAAAGGAGGAGGAAGTCTAGGTATCGGTCAGGCATGGTGGGGCATTCTGCAGCCCCAGCGATTTGGGAGGCCGAAGAGGGAAGATCATGAGTTTGAGCCCAGTCTGGGAAACCTACCAGCTTAACAAGATCCTATCACAAAAATAAATTTTAAAAAGACGTTGGGGATACAGTTCACCTACAAAGTCCTTCAAATGGCAAACGCCACCACCACCACCGCCACCACCACCACAAAACCACACTGAAGGCTCACAGATAAGCTATGAAAATGACAACCAAATTCCCATTACCACGTGAGTGGGGCAGAGCTGCCCAGGACCCAGAGAGATGGCCAGCAGGTCAGTCTGCAAACGCCTGCCCAGCTCTGCTGATGGTTAAGCAGTGTCTTTGCTGTACCATGGCTCTTCCGTCCTGCTGCCCCTGACAGTTTCCTTCCTGCCCCGAGCATGCGCCAGCAGCACCTGCAGCTGTGAGTCCTTGGAGGAGGGGGATCGGGGCGAGCATCGCTCCAGGTCGGCGTTCTGAGAGTGCTTCTTTTCTGGGGTGTCTGCAGCAGCTTGTCGTAGAAGTCCACCTCTGAAGAAGCGACCATCATCACGTAAGTAGCTGTTTTCTTGGGCTCCAGTAGCTTTTAAGATGCCTTGAGCTGGGTGTGATGGTGCACGCCTGTAATCCCAGCACTTGGGAGGCTGTGGCAGGAGGATTGATGTGAGTTTGAGACCAGCCTGGGCTACAAAAGTGAGTTCGAGGCCATCCTGAACTGCATAGCAAGGCCCTGGCTCAAAAAGGAAAAAAAAAAAAAGCTCTGTATATGATTCACTGTTCATCCCACTGGCATAAGATGTGAACTTGTTTTAATTTAACCTGAGATAATAAAGTTCCCCTTCACTGTAAGAAACAGTGCCCCCAAATTCTTCATCCCTGCCAGTGGATTCTGTCCTGACTGTCTGCATTGCAAAGCGAGCTGGTTCTAGTCCTTCTGTTTAGAGATTTTCTCTTACATCTTCTGTCTCTATCTTTCTGTGAATTTTATAAAGCTTACATTGGCCTCAGTTTTAGCTTTCGGTTGCTCCTTTCTTCCCTAGGACAACTTGTCCATTTAGTTTGAAAAACTACCTTTGTATCTGTACGCAACTTCCGTGTCACAGAATCCACTCTGTTGGAGTGCATGGGTCGGGGGCTTCTGGGACACAGGTGCTCGTGGAGCTGTCTCGGCGTTGCTTCCCGGTAAGCCCAGAGCCAACTGAAACTGCTGGGAGATCAGCTTTGCAGTTGGGGATATCTGGTCGCTGGCGTGTCAGTGGTCTGTCCCCACCTGTTGGCTACCACGAGCAATGCTACTCTGAAGGTTTGTGTACAGGTTTGGGGAGGATATACATTTTTAACTATCTCAGGTCCATGCCCAGGAGCGGAATATTGGGTCATGCAGCGGCAGAGCTCCATGTTGTCTGGAGAGGCGTGGACTGCTAGCCTCCTTCGCCGATGGCGCCAGGCTGTGTCCCAGCGGCCAGGTAGGAAGGCCTCAGCCCTTGAGAGGCCTACCCTGGGTGTGAGGCTGGCGCTCTCCGTGGCTTTGATTCACAGTCCCCTAATGAATAGCAATGGTGATCGTCTTCTCATGTATTTTTTATGGGCTATTTCCACATCTTTTTTGGAGAAATGTCTGTTTAAATTGTTGTCTGCGTTTACAGTGAATTAATTCTCTTGAC
The DNA here is from genome assembly GCA_004027025.1 of Myocastor coypus. NCBI lineage: Eukaryota > Metazoa > Chordata > Mammalia > Rodentia > Myocastoridae > Myocastor > Myocastor coypus. The sequence continues at coordinate 30,080 of PVJA010007294.1, read as the reverse complement.
TGTGGAGTTGTAAGAATTCTTTTTATACTCTAGATTCAAGTCCCTTACTTGATAAAAAATTTACAAAAATAGTCTCTCATTCTGAGGTTCGCTTTTCAATGTCTTGATGGTATTGTTTGAAGCAGAGTTTTTGATTTTGATAAAATTTACATTTTCCTTGGCTTGCTTGAGCTTAGCAGGCGTTTCTAAGAACCACCGCCTCCCCCAAGCCATGCCGATGTACACCTGCGCTCTGTTCGCGTGGCTTCACTCTCGGGTTCACTGGGGGTCGTTTCTGCATGTGCTACAAGCACCCGGTCCGCTCTTTTGCATGTGGAGGTCAGATTGCCCTGGCAGAGGTGTCGGAACAGTGAACTTCTTCCTGACTGAGTTCTCTGGGACCCCTTACTGAAAACCAGTTGGCCACAACATAAGAATTTCCTTTTGGGATCCTAATACCTCTTTATTCTACTGTCTCTGTTCTGTGTCCCGTGCCACGTGGTCTTGGTTACTGGAGATTTAGAACACAGTTTAGATGTTGGTGGTGGTGGCAGTTGGTCGGTTGTGGTCACATGGCACTGAGCCCAGTGCCGGCACACTGATCTGCTTCTACAGTCTCTGACTGACTTATTTTTGTTTTGAGGCTGTGTCTCTCTGAGCTGCCTGGGCTGGCCTAAAATTTAGAATCCCCTGCCTTGGGCTTCCAAGGTGCTGGGGTGGGCTACCATGCAGGGCTTGGAGCGAGCTTTGGGAAGGAGGTAGCTGTTCTCAGAGCAGCAGCTCCAGTGGGGACTTTTCTCCCCCTCCTTTCTGGAGAAATCACACAAGTGGGCACAGAGCGAGGGTTACCACCCACTCTGCAGTTGTTTAGTCCCCAGAACCCCCAAAGCAGGTCTCATTCTAGCCGTTTTCATGGGCTTAGGAGGGCAGGGACTGCACCAGCTGCACTCTAGCTGCCCCTGCAGACTGCCTGTGGCCAGGGTGGCCGCCGTGTCGCTTCCCTGAGCGCTGCTGCTCTGGCTTCTGCTGACTCCGTCGGGCACCCCCGGATCTCAGAGGCAGGTGGGTTGCTGTCCTGGCTGGACTTGGCCTTTTCCAAGCTCATGGCTATTCTCTCTCCACGAACCTTGCCCTTCCTGGGCCAGAGGTGCACAGAGTGCCTGCGCCTCCAGGAGCTGTGCTTCCCTCTAGATAGGTCACCCCCAGCGACTCACCTCCACCCAGGAGCCCCTGCAGACATAAGACCTCTGGGGGAGATTCTAAGTGAAAACTGCGGCTGTGGCTTGTGCTTTTTGGGCACTGGCATGCCTTGTTTGCAGAGCTCTGCCCTACCCGTGGCTGCCACTGCCCTGGCTCAAGACAGGAAGACGGCCTCGAGCCTGCCCCCAACAAGTACACATTAACATTAAATTAGTTCCGCAGAGAGAGAAGGTAGGGTTCAGGAAAAAGAAGACCACAATGCCACAGAAATCATCAATAGGGCCTGGATAATGGAAAATATAACTAACAATTTTGAGAAGTTAACTTGTAGAATTAACAGATACAATATAGGGGCTTCTCAGAAAATAGAAGAAAAAGTCAAAATGATGTGGCTGAGGAGATAAGAAAATTAAACAAATGATTTAGACTTCCACAAGGGAAAACAAGAAAAAGTGAAAGAAAGAAATTAGTAAGGAAATATTCCAAGGAAAATGCTTTAGAACTTAGACACATAGTAACCTTCCAGCTCAGGAAATGGGGCAAAATGATCGACACCAAAGTACCTCAGGAAGAAAAAAAAGATTGTAAAAGCTTATGGGAAGATTATTATTATTATTATTATTAATATTAATATTATTATTTGTGTGTGTGTGTGTGGGACCGGGGTTCAAACTCACAACCTTGCACTTGCCAGGCAGGCACTTGTGCCTCGGAGCTATCTCCCCAGCCCCTAAAGCTTCCAGGAAGGAATAAAAAAATATGTTGCATAAGAAGGACTGGGATGTATCATGGTATAATGGAAGACAAACGGCGACAGAATAACGCATTTGAAAGTATACAGAGACATAGTCTTGAATCAAAGATCTGCATTTTCAAGTTTTTAATCCAATATGAGAGGAGATACTTTTATTTTTATTTTTTTAATTTTGGTATTTTAGGGAAAGGTCTACAGAGTAATGCAGGGTCTCGCTACTAGGTCGGGCTCATAGTGATCCGCCTGTTTACAGCCTCTCAAGAGCTGGGATTATAGGCATGTGCCACCATGCCCAGTCTCAACTGCTATCTCAGTGTGCCCTGGGGGCAGGGCCGGCACAGCAAGCCCCAGGGATAGAACCCTTGGCCCTTGCACCCGCTTGCAGGTGTTTTAATCTGCTGAGCTATTTGGCTGGCCTTGACAGCAGATATTTTTAGATGGGTACAAGGTCCACAAGAAAGTCGCTTTTCACCTGTTACTGGAGAGCTGCTGGAGAGGGGAAGAGACGCCCCACCCAGCAAGAAGAGGAACAAGCGAAAGCTCTGCAGACTGTACGCGCTCAGTCCAGAGTAGAGGAGGGAGGCCGTGATGAAAGAGAAGCTTCTGGAATCCCACAGAATGGAGGGTCCATCTGGCACTCTTGGTCATTGAGAAAATGGGATTTGTAGGCATTTGGCAAATCCAGAGGAAAGTACGGAGCAGAAACTAAAAATAAGTACACAGAAAATGAAAGAATGGGAAATACCAAGGCCGTGGTAAACTCCAGGAGAAAACAAAGCTCGTGTGAGAGGTGAAGCTGAGTGAGCCTCCCTGCCTCAGCAGCAGGCGGCAGGTGCCGCCCTGCTAACTCAGCCACTACGTCATCACTCGATCATGGTAATTTGGGAGAACGGGCACCATGGGGGTGGGGTGGACGATGAGTGACAGGTCCCCGTCTAACCTAGCAGCAAGTCAACGGGTTGTTTTTAATGCTGAAAGTTCAGCGCATCAATAGCAGGCAATAGCAGGAGGAATGTTCGAGAGAGGCCACTAGCCAGTGGCTGCCGGCAAGGGCTGTGCTCGGGGCTTCGTCCTCAGGAGTAAAGGAATTAATTCATGCTGGAGCAGAGTGTGTTGCCCAGGGGCAGAGTGCCCAGTTAGGACTGTTCCGGTGCTGGGATTGGACCCAAGGCCTTCCCATGGAGCTATATCCCCAGCCCTTTTTCTATTTTTTATTGTTTTTTCGATTTTGAGATAGGGTCTCACTAAGTTGCCCAAGCTGGTTTGAACCTGCAATCCTCCAGCCTCAGCCTGCCAGAGTAACTGGGGTTGTGGGTGTGCACCATTGCCCTGGGAAAAGTGGTGCTTCTCCTTGTGGTCTCATAGTATTATTTCACTTTAAAAAATGATTTGAAGCCGGGTGTGGTGGTGCACACCTGTAATCCCAGCACTTGGGAGGCTGAGGCAGGAGGATCAGTGTAAGTTCGAGACCAGCTTGGGCTCCAGAAGTGAGCTCAAGGCCAGCCTGAACTGCACAGAGAGACCCTGTCTCAAAAAAGACAAATAAATAAATAAATAAACAAACAAGTAAACCGATTTGAGACTCCATTTCAAAACCAAGTGGAGGTCCTATTTGAAAAGCATGCTAAGAAGCCAGGGATGGGAAAAGATTCCACACCATTTACCAGTGAGAAAAGTGATCGTGACATTCTTGTGCCCAGGGGACCTGAGCAGCTCAGGATCCCGTAAGCTCCTCCCTCACCTGCTTTCCCGAGGTACACGTCCTGCATTGGTGAAAACCCTCGGGACTTAGAGAGCAAAAGGGAGAAAACAAACGTGTGGGAGGTGCCAAGCTGGAAAAATATCACAGACCAAAGCACATAATTTATTTGTACCACAGACAAGATCCGCAGATCTGGTTGGAGCCACTTGAAATCATTCGTGCCTGCGTTAGTGTCAGATGTGTTACCCGCACTGTTTTCCCGGGGAGAAGCATGTGTTTCACAAATCAGTGGGAGCCCGAACAGAGGGAGCCAGCGGGCCGGGAAGTGTGACTCAGACATTTCCTCTTCCCTTTAATGAGTCAGCCCTGCCAACTTACTTCTCTGAAGGGGAACTTGTCCCATACCCTCTCCTGTTCACAGATTTTGCCTTAGTCTGGCCCGAGTGGCAGTGTCCCTGCCACTGCGTGTCTCAGGGGACCCGATGGGACCCATGCGGTGCCCGTTAGGGTAGCAGCCGAGCCCACCCACTCAGCAGAAGAGTCTCCTCAGTCCTGGCTGCGTTTCCCTGAATCCTCCTTGTACCCTCTCTGAGGCTCGCTAATGTTCCTGCCTGTCTCCAAGCTCATCCAAGTCCCAGAAGGTTGCTGGGAGAAATGGCGGCGCAGGGGTTGGCTCTGAAACAGAATTGCAGAGTGCTTTCCAGTTGGGAGAACTGCAGAGACGCTGCACCAAAGTGCGGATGGAACTCGAGCCAATAAACATTGGTTGGGTGGTGATGACGCACCCTTCAGCTGGGACCGGGGAATGACTGGGACCTGCCTTGGGATCCTAGTGCCTGTCCCCGACTGATGGCTCTTCTTCCCCATCTCGCAGAGCTGGAGGGGCCCCGTGCCGTCTCCTGCATTGGAGGGCAGAGGATGGGAACGGCCCCACCTGCAGCTGCTTCTGTTAGTCCAGCGGTTCTCAACCTGTGGGTCTCGACCCTGGTGGGGGTTGAACGACCAAAACACAGGGGTCGCCTAAAGCCATTCCGAATCCTAACTGTAGCAAAATTACAGTTTTGAAGTAGCCACCAAAATTATTTTTTGGTTTGGGGTCATTGCAACATGAGGAACTGTATTGAGGGGTCACGGCATTAGAAAGGTTGAGAACCACTAACAGTCCAAGAGGAGTGGACAAGTATTCCCCAGAATTCACCAGAAGCGTGTGTGTGTGTGTGTGTGTGTGTGTGTCTGTGTGTGTCTTTGTTATTTGTGTGCATCCTGAATACAATGCAATCTTTGATGAAGTAAATATTTTAGTCAACACATGACTGTATGAATTTCTGGGTAACTTGTGTTTTGAGACTTCAGGTCATGTAGGCTCAGAGGATTCGTGTTGCTAAATTCCCTCGGGGGCCCGCTGCCCAGCCCCAGTGCTGAGGCCCCTGGGCCTCTGCGCTTTCTCTGCAAGCTCTTCCTCTCCCCTTTGCTACCCGGGGGAGGGCTCGGGGGCAGCCCCGGCCCTCAGGTGTGCTCCACTCAGGTGGGACAGCGATGGCAACGGGGAGGAAGAGCCTGGCCTGGCTGGCCGCAGCCTGGCAGGAGCCCCTCAGACCTGAAGCACCCAGCGGTTTTGCTTCATCTCAAAGGCAAAGAGCCTCAGGAGCCTGGGAAGTGGGAGGTTCTCCAACTTGGGCTTCCAACTTGGAAGTTTCTTGGAACTGAAGAGTCGGTTCCCCGAATGTTGAGATGTAGACCTTCTATCTTTGGTCAGTTCAGTTATGGTAGGTCACTCATGGCCCAGTCAAGGAAATACAAACCTTTTTACTATTTCGAAGAGAACTGAATCTGGGAAATGGGACTCAAAAGGCCCCGGGAAGGGCTGGAAGAGTGATGGGGCAAAGAAGGCCCGACACTCGGAGCTCATAAGCTGGAGCCCCCAGACCGGGGCTTCCAGAATGTTCTGAACATTGGCTCCACAACAGAACCTGACCTCACCCCAGGCTATGGTCCCAACAGCACCAACTGCTTTGGTCACAACATGGGAGCCAGAGCACGGATCCTCCTCCGTCTGTCTTCAGCCAGCTTCCGCAGTGGCCAAGCCCAACGGTCGCTGACATCAGGGAGGAGAGACTGTAGTTTCCAGTCTTCCAGCACTGAGCACACAGAGCATCACAGAGCACAGTGGGGTAGGAGCCTACAGGAAGTAACTACCACCTAGCACTACAGTCCTAACCATGATGTGTGGTGCTGAGCGGATGCTCTGTGATGCCCACAAAGCTCGGTGCTGAGGCACGGGCTCCCCTACTGCACTGATCCTACAAATTGTGCTGTCACAGAGCCACCTTTTCGGGGCAGCTGGGGTCAGACCCACTTCGCAGTGGGAGGCGTACACATGCGTTATGTGTGCCTTGGTCCGTCCGAGCTGTTAGGAAAGGATTCTAAAGTAGAGCAGTTATGAACATCGGGCAGTCGCTTCTCCTTGTCCTGAAGGCTGCGGATCTGAGATGGGGTCATCAAGGCCAGGTCCTCGGGGGTGGATGGGGCTGCTGTCAGGTTCCTGTCTCTTCCCGTACACAAGCCTGCCCATGCCGGCTTCACTGTCAGGAGTTAAGCTCCCACGACCATGGCTCCAGGGCTCATTGCAGCCCTGGGCATTCGGGGAGGGGCGCGCATGCTGTCCACGGCAGCCTTGGATTGAAAGTTCTGCAGAGCAGCGGGGCTCCCCATTCAGTCCCTGCAGGAGCTGGGCTGGGGCCCCCCCAAGGCTATGGGGAAGAATGGTCCACCAGGCTACCAAGAGAAGCCTTACGGGTAATTAGATCAGACGGACAGTGACACTGAGTCAGAGGGGCCGGGCGTTCAGAGACAGCAATGAAACCGAAGAAGGAGGATTATGGGAGGGGGCACATCTGGCGAAGGCAGGCCCCTGAGATATAGTCTCAAAGGCCCGACCTGCAGACCTCCCTAAGAGACGAAAGGAAATTTGAGGTTGTACTGAGTTGGTGCCACCCATTTCTTCCCAAAATGTTTCTGTTTTAAAGTCCATAGACAAGTCCGCCTCCCAACTGGGCCAGTGACTATCCTTGTAATTTTATCAGCTGGTTATAGTTTGACCCATGTTAAGCTCACATTTGTGACTTTGCTGTGTAAATTACCCCTGGAAGAACCTGGGCAGCAACCCCCGCAGGGTGCTGCCTGTCTCAGGAGTTATTCCTAATGCCCAGGAAACACCCCGACTGCTGACCTCCATGGTCCCTGGCATTCACTCTTCCATTTCAGGAACCAGGAGCTTCACACAACTGAGAGCGGGCAGGCTGTGAATTCTGCTTCACTTATGCCAGCAGGGTCAACAGGAAGGAATAGTGAGGCATACTTGCTGTCCTCACCTTGGATTTCCAAACATGATGGCTGTGTGGGACCAGTAAAGAGGAAAACGAGTGCCTTCCAGGGCAGGTGCCATCCTCCAGTGGAACTCAGATGCCACCCTGAACTCTGGCATGCAGCTGGTGGCCCCAGTGCTGCCCAGGCAGGAGGACCTGGAGCCATGGAACCTGCCCAAGAAGGCTGCACCGTATGCTCCTTGCACACCAACTATGATGGCCACACTGTGAGCAGCAGGACCCCTCTGAGCCGAGCCCATGGTCTGTGTCTGGGCTTGGTGGCTACTGCAGCTGGAATTTTGAAATAGGAAAAGAATGGATAGTGAGAGGAATGATTATCTATACATTAAAGCCATGAAAATACTCTGGCTTTTCTAGTCTAGAGAATTGCCAATAACAAGTATGTGCAATTACTACTACTACTACTACTACTACTTCCATTACTACTACTACTACTACTACTATTATTATTGGTAGGACTGGGGTTTGAACTCATGACCTTGCACTTGCCAGGGCATTTGTGTCACAGAGCTATCTCCCCAGCCAACCGCTATTATTTTAAACAGAGGGAAATGTGTTTATCGGTGGAAAACAGGTTTCTCAGAACCCCTACAACGAGAGTGTTGCGCAGATACTTTAAAATATGCACTGGAGGCATGCCACCACAGGGCCTGAAGTGTGCCCTGCGCCCTTCCTGGGTTGCAGGGAGACCAGCTGGCAGTCCCTGCCGTGGGTCACGCCCCACGCCAGACCACTCTCACGTTATACAGATGAGGCGTGCGGCAAGGCAAGAGGCTTGCTCTTTCATTTTCAAACGGATCTGTAATGCAAAGTGCCAGTAACAAAGCTGAGACCCCGTGTTTCCAGCGCCTCCAGTTTAATTTTATTTATTTCCCTCCCTTTTCGCCCAGAGAGTGTTTCTTTTGGCCTTAACATAGCTCACCGGCTGCATTAGAGAAAACAAATAAATAACTCTTCAGCCATAGAGAAAATGAGGCACGAAGCAGCAGCAGCAACTTTTCTGCCTCTTGGGGGATTAATTGTCATGGATATTTAATTTAGGATTAATAATTGTTTTAACCAAGCCATTTAAAAATGTGCCAAACCAGCAAGGAAGAGGGAAAATGAATTCGTGATGTGAAATTTGGGGAAGAAAGCCTTTCTCATTAGCAACCAGCTCTCTTTCAGTAATGTGAATAAATCTAATGTGGGTCAATTGTAAGTTTTATTAAATTTTACAAAACCAGGAGTGCGGCCCCTCTGCTCCCGCTCCCCCCCCTCACCTCCTGAATGTTTATTCCAGTTGCTTAGGATTTCTTCTCAGGGAGGATTGCGGCCATTGGCTCCCGGTCTCTATTGCCCGTTAGCATTTATTTTGGTCAGTTCTTGGGCAGGATCATCTGGAAAACCCAGCCCCGAACCAATTCCCAGCAGTAGCTGCTGTGTCCTCAAGCCTCCTGAATCATTTGTGTGGAGATAGGGGGCAGAGAGGTCAGCGAGGGGCTGGGGAGGCTGGGGATTCACACCGGCAACCTCTGAGAATTTATCTCCGCTGCCCTCAGCCTCGGGGCACTAGCTCCGTGCCCATCACGGTGCAGCCAGGGGTAAGGGGGCATGATCTGTGCCCCTCAGAAGCTAACAACCTGAAGGCATCCGGGGTGGTCCCTTCCCTTTGGTAAAGGAGCAGTGGCTGGGATTGCGCTATAGCTCCTGCCTCTGGGCTGCTCTCAGCCGGGCGCCTGGGCAGTGAGTTGAGGCAGCCGGTGGGGACCTGATGGCCCTGTCACTGTGGAAGATCTGGGCCCAGCCCTCAGAGTTTGGCACCAGCTGCTTTTCCGCAGTGCTGGCAGCTCTGTTTCCACCGGAAGTTGAGGATAGGGTGGACCTTCCCAGAGCCGTGCTAGGCTCTGTGGATAAGCAGGGCTGAAGGGGCTGCTGGGTGGTCCCCAGCTCCTCACTTTGCTGTCTCGGGCCTCCTCTCTCTCTCTCTCTCTCTCTCTCTCTCTCTCTCTCTCTCTCTCTCCTGGCATAACCTGGATTTGTAGACCCCAGACTTCACAAATGTTCTCAGGGAGGAGGTGCCAGCCCGCATGAGGTGACTGTGAGAAAGCCTAGAACACACAGCTCTGTGATTCGGAAGACCCTGGGTCCCTGTGCCCCTTCTCAGGTTGGATGCCCATCCCACTCTCTTTCTGGGGTCCTTTCCATTGCTGCCTGTCTTTCCCTTCTCTCTCAGCCTCGGTCTTGGTCTCCGTCTCTGTCTCCATCTCTGTCTCCATCTCTGTCTCCGTCTCCATCTCATCTCTGTCTCTGTCTCTGTCCCTGTCTCTGTCTCAGTATCCGTCTCCATCTCCATCTTAGTGTCTCTGTCTCCTTCCCTGCCACATGCTGGATACTGAACCCACAACTTCACACATGCTAGGCAAGTGCTCCAACATCAACCGCTGAGTGACATGCCCATCCTACGCACGCACACGTGTGTGTGACAGTGTCTCTATGATGCATCCTCCCGTCTCAGCCTCCCAGACGCTGGAGTGATGAGCGTGCCATCAGCCCGGCCCATGCTCCCACTCGGGCACCTAGAAGAAAGCCCCTGCGCCTCCTGTAAGAGCTTCTGGTGCTCACCAATAGGAGGCTTCCCTCCGGCGAGCCGTGAAGCAGCTGAAACCCCTGACAGCCGCACGCAGAGCACCGCACACACCCAGAGCCCGAGGCAGCCGCAGGGCCCAGGGACACCGTCCCCAGCCCCTCTATGGCCAAGCCTGGGCTCAGCGCAGCCTCCACCTTGCCAGCCCTCAGGAGTTCCTGGCAGCAGTCCCTGGCAGCATGGCCTCCCAGCTCAGCGCCTCAGGAGAGAGGGAGCTGGATGCAGGCCCTCTCTGGTGACTCTGCGTTTCCAGGGCACTGCGGCAGGGACGCTGATGTTGGCTGTCTCTCCCTGCATCACCAAGGGGAGCAGATAGGCAGGACAGCAAAGGATAGGCAGCCCCTCCGAGCCAGGGCTGAGGGCCATGGCGGGGAGGAGGCAGCGAGAGTAAGCAAAGGTCGTGCTGTGCACACAGCCACGCACGCCGACAGACCCCGGTGCCCAGTTACAGATACACACTAATGACGTGAGACACTTGAGACCTGCTACGCGCAGCGCGCACCTCATCAGACGAAACGCTCAGGGTGTCGCATGGCGCTGTGTCTGGGTTTGTCTGTTCCACGTTTCCTTCCCCGGAGGATCCCCTTACCTGGGCACACCGAGGCACTTTTAGTTACCAGCATGACTCAGCTTCACAGGGCAGACCCAGCCTGGGGGCATGGCTGGGGACTCGCTTCACCAAGCCGTGTCAATGCCTGGGCCCTGGGCCTGGTCCCTGAGCCCAGAGCCCATGCCACCCTCTTGTGTGCTGTCCACTTCCTGCGCTGGGCTCTGGGTGTCTTGACGGCACAGGTGGTGAGCTGGGGCCTCGTCATAGGGGGCTGGTGACGGAATCCCTGTTGTGTCCCAGGTGTGGTCAGGCTTCTGCACCCAGGTGGAGCAGGAGGGCATCTATGGGAGCAGGGCTGCCCTTCCAGCTCATCTGGACCAGCGCTGAGAGCCAAGCACTATGTTCAGTGCACTCAGCCTTCCCTCTGTGGGGAAACCAGGGTTCCTTCTGTGCTTGGCCAGCCAGGGCAGGTCAGTCCCTGGAGGCTGGGGCCCGAGGAGGCATGCTGTCTTAGGTCCTCTTCTCTCGTTGCTGGAACAAATACCTGACACCCAAAATGAAGGAAGGAAAGGTTTATTTAGCTCACAGTTACTAGAGGTTTCAGTCCATACTTGCTGGCTCCAAGGCACATGGAGAGGCACATGGCAGAGGGCAGCAGTTCATGGCGGCAGAACAGCAACAATGGCGACAGAGGCAACGGAATAACCGGGGGAGCAGAGAGCAGCAGCGCAAGTCTGTCTCTCTGTTTCTCTCTATATTACATTCAGGCTCTCTGCCTCAGCCTATCCGCCTTAGGTTACACCCATAATCCCAGAAGTACTCAGACACATAATCCCATCAGTACTAAAACATAAAATCCCAGTGGATCATGAGTCAAGTCTCAAACTCTAGAAGTCCCCACCCCATGATTGCATGAGGCTTTGGGGGGACAATGACACATAAACCATAACACATGCTCTGTCTGGGGGGCATGGTCTTATGAAGTGACCCGAGAGGCCTGACCTGAGGCTCTGGGTGGTGACTCTGCGGGAAGGTTTCTCAGTGACTTTCCTCCCCTCCTGATACCACAGTGGCCACCCATGCTAAATGCTGGTCCCAGAATCTGGGTTTGAGGTGAAGAAGGCCCCAGGCCGGGACACACTTAAAAAGCCAACACTTGCTAGACATTTAGAATTGATAATGGCTATGCTAGGGACCCTTGCAAGTCCAGCCCTCGGGAGGCTGAGACAGAAGGATCTCCATGAGTTTGGGGCCAGCCTGCGCTCCATAGTGAGTTCAATGCCAACCTGAACTGCATTTATATGCCTGCACGCATCCTGCCCTTGGCCTGGGAGGGGGGTGTCAGGAGGAACACAATTGTCACCCCGTGCCCCCATGGACACAGTGCTCAGAAAGCCTGAGTGCCATATGCTCTATGCAGGGCTCAGAGTCATCGGTGGCCTTTGGGATCACACAACCTGGAGGACAGCTTGGGCTAGAGGCAGCTCCAGCTGTGGTGCAGCTGGACTCTGGGGTTGGGATGTGAGCAGTGGGGGCGGTCCAGGACCACCCATGAAACCTTGGACAGACCACAGGGAACAGATGCCACCATATAGAGCCAACTGGGTGGATGGGGATGCCAGCTCTGCAGAGGCTGGGAGATCCAGTGATCTACTCCAGGGAGTGGACGCAGCCCTCAGGATGGGGGAGGGTGGGCAGAGCTCAGCCTAGGGTCACTTCTGGCCACGTTTGGGTTCCTAGTCCTAGTTACGAAGCTTGAAAGGCCAGCATGGAAGGTAGAGGCTCAGGGCAAGCTAGGAAGTGGGTGGTCCTGCTCTCTGCCACCCCCCCATCCTCTGAAGTCCTTGTGCCGGCCCCTCTCTTCCCCACCCTTCCTACAGTGCTGAACCTCGTTTTTCTCGTCTGCAAGGCAGGGTTCTTTAGATGAGCAGGGCTGCCTCAGAGCAGAAGTAGATGCCAAGGCCGGGCAGTTGCTTTGGAGTGACGGCTCACGCAGTGGGCCCCGAGCATCCCTGCCGTGCCCAGTGCAGAGAGGGGCCACAGCGTCTGCAGCACATGGGCTATATTATGGTTTGTGTCTAGTTGTCCCCCTAAAGCCTCATGCAATCATGGGGTGGGGACTTCTAGAGTTTGAGACTTGATTTATAATCCCTGGGATTATGTGTTTTAGTACTGATGAGATTATGGGTGTGGCCTGAGGCAGATAGGCTGAGGCAGAGAGCCTGATGTAATATAAAGAGAGACAGAGGGACAGATTCATGCTGTTGCTCTCTGCTCCCCCGGTTATTCCGTTGCCTCTGTCGCCGTTGTTGCTGTTCTGCCGCCGTGAACTGCTGCTCTCTGCCATGTGCCACTCAGCCTTGGGCCAGCTGAATATGGACTGAAACCTCTAGTAACTGTGAGCTAAATAAACCTTTCCTTCCTTCATTTTGGGTGTCAGGTGTTTGTTCCAGCAATGAGAGAAGAGTAACTAAGACAGGCTGTCACCAAAATGAAAACCGGTATTCTAGAGACTTGCCCAATAGGCAAAGTTGACAAGAACTGAGGCTCTTGGCACTTAAAGATTGAAAGAGGTGATGCGTGAGGGGGGGGGTGTTGGATTCGCTCCTGGCTGAGAGCTGCTGACATTGTGGTCATGCACTCGTTCGTTTAACAAAGGCTTGCTGCCTCATTTCTGGGCTCTCAGCACCAGCACAGACCAGAGTTGCGTGTGACACCGAGTGCACTTCTGGGCAGCAGGACATGGTGCCCCACCCTGTAATCCCGACGCTCTGAGAGGCTGAGGCGGGAGGATCGCAAGCTTGGGCCCAGCCCTGCCAATTTAGCGAGTCAGCCAGAGCGGTTTAGCAAGACTCTTTCTCAAAATAAAAAGCAATGCAGAGGATGAGGATGCGGCCCAGAGGGAGCACCCCGGCTTCCACCCCCAGTGCTTGGTCCTGTACGCACGCAAGGATAGTTTCAGAAAATGAGACAAAGCATATCCTTGTAACTTTTAGTTTCACCTTTTCAGCTTCAAAAGACCCTGCTCCCGTTTCCCCCGCTACACTGCGGTCCTCATTTTCGGAGGGCTTGTGCAGGGACATGCGGCGCTGCTCTGCTCCTCCTGGCTCTCGGGGTGCTTTGGACCTCAGACCCCTGTGCACACTTCCCACCCGTGGGATAGCAGCAGCAGTCCTGGGCCTCTGCTCCTGGAGGTTGGCAGGCTTAGGGCAAAAAAGAGGTCTCCCTTCCCTTTGTTCCCATTATTCAGGTTCAGAAAGGTCCCGAGTTTTAGGTGCCGTCAGCATCCTGGTTCTGTAAGAGTCCTGGCGGGAGGTGGGCTTCTTCCCCCTTCAGCCCCCTATTCCACTTCCTGCTCCCTTCCTGCCTTCATGTGCCTGATCGGAGCCCCCAGAAAGCGAGAAAGCGCACCTCTGGAGGAGGGCGCCAGGTTGTGCTTTCTGTGGTGTGGATGGAACTGGGTGAGGGAACGTGCTATATTCCTCTCTTTGTTCATTTTTGGGAATTCTTTATAGAGTTTAAAATCTAATTTTCAGGCCAAGGATATAGCTCAGCAGCACAGTGTACACTTGGAAAATCCAAGGTTCTGAGTTCAATTCTTGATACAAAAACTTCCTAAAATATAACTTTATATCTTTTTTAATCACTGCAAATATCTTTTCCAAGGCTATCACTCATTTATCAGATTGGTGCTTTTCATTTTTCCCTATCTTTTTGTGGCCAGGGTTGCAAAGCTACCCCGATACATTCGTCCCTGGAGGCTTTGTTTTCCTTCCCATGTTGAGGACTTTAATCAAGATGGATCTCCCTTAAGGGGGAGGGGGAGGGCTCTAGCCTCACAACCCTGCCCATGGTGGTCTGGGTTCCTTCTGTTTTCAGCCTTCCCAGAGCTGGGATTACAGTTCTGTGCTACCATATCTGGTCTTGGTGGCCAACTTTCCCAGGGGTGGGGCTGGCATGGCATGTGGTGCTGGGGATTGAACCCCGGTGCCCGCACTTGCCTAAGCATGTGCTTAGTCTGCTGAGCTATCTCACCTGCCCTGTCTCGCCCATTTTTTAAACCTTTCCACGTCTTTCAGGTTTTACATTTTGTTTCATAATGCCACGTTTGCCACTATACAGAAACCGTCTGTTGGAAGCCCTCTAAGCTCCGAAGCGACCTAACTTGGGCATAACGGGCTTGGTCTCTGCCTCTCGGGAGCAGGCTCAGGCTCTCCTTCCCCTGCTCGACACCCCTGTGGCCCGGGGCAGTCTGTTCCCACTACTGCTGGAACAAATCACCACGTGCTCAGAGGTTTCAAATACAACCAGGTCACCAGCTCTCAAGCTGGTGGCCCCAGATCCAAAGGTACTTGCTGCAAGGGCCAAGTCCCAGGGGAGGTGCCGGGGGACCCCACTTCAGTCTCTCCCAGCTGTGGAGGCCGTGACATCCTTATCCCTGGTCCTGCCCTGCGCTGGCCTCTGTTGCCGTCGCCCCATTTGTCTGAGACCCTGGCCTTCTTCCTCTTCTTAGAAGACCCTTGGGATCCCACCAGCTCTGCTAGATAACCCAGCACCCCCTCTACTTCTCCATCCCAAGATGCCCAGCTCAGTCATATCCAACAAGTCTCTTGCTTTGTGGGGAGAGCAGTGTGTCAGGCTCTGGGGATCGGCCCCTGGACATCTTTGGGGAGCCATTCTGCAGTCCCCCAGATATTGGCAGGTACCTCCCCCTTTCTGAGTATGGGGTTCCTTGCCTGTGAACTGGGGATGAAATCGTAAGTGGAGGCACAGTGTTAGAAACAGTGGGAGCCTAATAAAAGGAAGATATTTTTGTCCTCATTAACCTCTAGGATGGTGCAGCCTGGACCACCGCTGGAGAAAATCAGAGTGTATGAAGCATTTTACAAGTAAAATGTTGTATTACTGGAAATGGTCGTAACAGAAATTTTCACTGTCATCTGCACCTTAAGCCAAGTGTCCTGATCAAGCCAGGAGTCTTCCAGTCATCATTTATCATTGCTACCCTGAGGAGCAAAGTCAAAGTGAGCTTGCATTTGGAAGATCTGACCTCCACTGTTCCCTGAATTCCCTGCATGTAGAGGAAGCCATGATTCCCTGGCAGACTCTGGGGCTCGAGAGTCGGCTTCGTGTGGCTCGGATAAAGAAAATCACAGAGGATGGAGAGTCTGGCATCTGTGCGGGAAGTTCTGTGTATGAGAGATCTCAGGGGCCTAATTTGGCCAAGGGAAGGTCTCTGAATCAAGGCCAATTATAATCAGTGCCTGATCAGATTAAGTGGCTCGAGGGGGAGGGGGTGGCCCTGTGGCTGGCAAGGGTGTGCGCTTCCCGGGTGGAGCAGTGCAGGTCAGGGATGACCAGGTCAGGCCGGCAAGGACAGCACTGCAGCGCCAGAGTTCCCCAGTAAACTCCCTCATGTTTAACCGTACCTTAGCTTGTTTCTACTCTTGCACTCTGGGCTGCGGCCCCTGGAATCATCTTCCACAGAACAGCCTGCCCTAGAGTTCTCTAGTCATGTCCTCAGGGAAGCCACCCTAAAGGCAGGGTGCACCAGAGACCCTCCCACAGCTGTGCACTTGCACTCCTCAACCCGGGTTGATTACACGGACTCTGCTTGCCCCGTGGCCACCCCATGCTCTAACACTGAAGATCCGTCCCCATCCCTACTGGGGCCATCTGATCACAGACTGGACCTTCCAGAGCTACGAGACAGGAAGCTGTTTCTCTCACAAGCTAAGTGCTCTGGAGTCCCTTCCAGTAAGGTGGAGCTAGTGAGCACAGCACTCCTCCTTAGCACTGGGTTGTGTGGCTAGGGCAGCCACCGCAGGTGGGGGCGCCCTCAGGTCCTTTGAGTGTGGCCTCAGGGGCTGTAGGAATGAGATAGAGCCTCCAAGGGCTCTGCAGGAAATAGTGTAACTCCCAGCTTTCTAGATGGCTGATGCACTGAGTTGGAGCTCCCCAAAACCGAAGAATAAATTCTCAGGCACGAGGGACTTTAAGAGTAGGAAATTTTCTTTTTTTTCCTTCCTTTTTGGTGTCAGGAGTTAAACTTATAACCTCACATTTTCCAGGCAGGCTCCATGCTGCTGAGTTACATCCCCAGGCCAAGAGTAGGAAATTTCATGGAGGGAAAGACAGCTCTAGCCTGAGATGGACAAGAGGGCCCGGAAAGTGGGCTGTCCAAAAGCCCACTTCTTGAGGAAGATTTTATAGAATAAAATCACAAGTGAGTTCAACATGGGACGAACTGTGATGAGCCTGTAAGATCACAAGTGTGGTCACCGAGGTAACGTGACCCCATGGGGAAGCAGGCCACAGAGCGGTGTGCATGGAGAGAGCAAGGACCTCTCCTAGAGGGGTTTTCTCACGGGCACACAGGCCTGGCCGGCCCCTCTTTTGTCTCGAGGACCGGCCTTCAGCCCAGGTGCCTCTGGCCACAGCTGTGATGCATCTTGCTACTTATGTCAGGTAGCATTGATTGGAGGTAGTTCCAGAATACGAGCCCGGCTCTCTGATGGTTTCAGGTATAGAGGAGATACAGATAGGAGACAGAGCCGCCCGGCTGTTCCGCTTGGCTGGTGGGGTGGGATCATTGGTTACGGGGCCCGATTAGTGGTCACAGAGCTTGCTACAGTCAGGCATCCTGTGCGCCCAGCTATGCTCTGCTGGTGTCAGGGTGCAGGAAAATTTGTCACAGAGCCATGAAGCAGTTACACAGCACGGTGGTTTCAAAAGAACAAAGTTTTAAAAAGAGCAGCTTCTCCTGCACAGCTTCCCGCTCTCCTCCTCATCCTCTGCACTGCCTCCTCTGGGCCCAGCCCTGTCCGACTACCTAGAACTAGCAGCAGTCCTCCTTCCTCGGCCTCCCAAGTGCTGGGATGAGGGGATGGCAGGCGTGTGCCCCTTCCTCCGGCTCTGCACTAAAGGCTTTCTTGAGGCATGTGGGCCAGACCCGTCTCGGCAGCCGGCTCTGGAGGCACTGCCTCCAGAAGGGTCCGAGGCCACTGCTGACCCAGCAGCCCTGGGTACAGACCCTGAAGGTCGTCCGCAGGGTCTGTTGGGCCCGGGGCTCAGCAGCCCCAGGAGGTTCCTCTCCTAGCCAGCTTCTGCTTTCTGGTCTTCTCTCTTTCCCACCCTTGGCCAGCCTTGTTTCTGACTCCCTGGGTCAGGCCGTGTGCGTATGGCTGTGGGGCTGTGACCCGGCGTCCTCGCTAGGCTGCTCCTTTATTTCCCTGTCTATTCTGTCAAGGTCAGGAGTTTAAGTTGCAGCATGGAACATTTCAAGGGGGGCTGAGTGGGTGTGGGTGCCTCCCACCGGGCTGTACCCCCAGGCATCTTGCACAGCCTGGTGGGCTCTGGCCAGGACCCGCATCCCACTGCCTCTGCCCTGTGGCCTTGGAGCTGCTGCTGCTCAGAAGGCCGGTGCTGTGATTCTGCTCAGTTCTGGACAGGAGAGAGGCCAGAGCCCTGGTACCTGGTTTGGCTGGGGAATCCGCTCTCCTCGGGGTTCCTGTACAGTGGAGCTGGGTCTGCACGGCCCTCAGGTCCTCAGCATTTCCCCGAGACAGACGGCACTGGGCCCCTATGACCCCAGGGCGCAAGAACTAGTCAAGTGCCCTCTCTCAGGTGGGTTTTGCTAAATAAAAGTCACCTGGGCCTGGAGCTCAGCCACAGCATCTAATGTAACACACATGCTTCGAGAGCCTGTTGGAGTCTTCATTCCTTCCTCAGTTTTTCTGTGGAAGTAATTGGTTATATTAACTCGACACAGGTGACCATGCAGGCCACTGAAAGCACCTGCTGGCCTTGTACTAGGTGCTGAAACCCCCCCCCCCCCATCTTCCTGGATAACATGGCAAGTTAAAATCAATTTTTATTAAAAAGAAGGTAAGGGGCCCGGCGGGATGGCTCAGTGGCCTAAACCGCCTGCTTGGGAAAGCTTGGGTGGCTTCAGGGACCGCGGTTCAATCCCCGGCACCACATGCTGCGCCAGCCCTGCCCTCGGGGTGGGCTGAGCCGGCCATGAAAATGAGTGAATAAACAAACAAAGGTTCTGAAACAAGAAATAAATAAATAAATAAATAATTTTTAAAAATCTTTTAAAAAAGAAGTTAAAAGCATGCATTACTTTATAATCCTTTTATTAAGCCATTCACACAAGCATGCCCCATGTCATCGAATGCCCTGCACATAATTTTCATGACTGCATAGTATTTCACTGTGTGAATTTGCCTCACTTGACCCCACTCTGGCCTTACTTATTTGACAGTGTGGTTGCTCTTCCACGATCAACGATCAATGCAAGATCCAGTGATCTTGGGTCTGCGTGATTCTTTGTTTCCTTAAGACAATGGTGCTGGCACAATCGCCAGGCCCAAGGCAGTCACACTTTTTAAGAGCTCAGATTATTCTCTAGAGAGCTGGGCTTGGTTCACATGCCACCAGGCAGAAGAAATGTACCCATTTTCTTTCCCAGTTCTAGGGGACACTGCTGCGCAGGAAGCTATTACAAACCTATCCATGGCCCCTTAAAAGAAAAACAAAAAGCCCCTTAGGCACTGTTGTCACAGCAGGCCCTGTTCACGGGCAAAACCTCCAGAGATGGTGCGTGTTTGAGTCACTGTATGATGTCCAGTCATTCAGGCGCTGGCCAGACTCACAGACTCTGCGAGGGACAGGGTTAAAGTTGGGACGTTTCGGGAGAAGGAAGCTAGAGAAGTTTACCCTGAAGCCACTTGTTTTCTGAGGCCAGGAGACAGACACTGCGGTCCAGATGCGAGCAGAGGCATTACTTGCTTGCTCTGCTGGGCTGGCGCTCCTGGCGACTTCGCACGCGGGGTCCGGAAACTTGGCTGCTGCAAGGCCTCTGCAGGGCCGCTGCAGACCTGCTGCAGGGCTGTCCGGGGCAGGGACCGGAGCCCTCAGAGGCTTCTGTTGCCCCTCCCCCTTCACCATCCCCACTTTCCTCCCCCCCAGCAGCGACTTGCAATGACAAATATTTAAAGTCCAGCCTGTCACGCCCAAGCAGTGCTGCTGCTGGGGAGATACGGATTTCTTGACATCCCATGCAGCTTTGCCCAGGATGGACAGACCCACAGACCCCAGCCTGGCTCGCTGCCCTCTGCTGTGGTACTTGGCACTGCTTGGTGTTTGAGGTGACAGAGGCAGTCTGGGCAGGTAGCCCTTCATGCTGGGGACGGAACAGAGTCTGTGGATGTTTCCAGAGCAAGCATGTCCAGCAAAATGAGCTCTATAGGCGGCTTTCTGCTCTGACAAAGAAAAGAGGTTAGGGTGTGGTCTAAATTCCTCTCCTTGCCTTTTGCTCTAAAATTGCTTCTGCCCACCTGGCTGGAGACCAGGGTGTCTGCACCAAATGTTGGAGGAGCACTTGACCAGCCTGGGCTTTCTCCTCACTCGGCGCCGCTGCGAGGGCAGCAGGCACCTTCCAGGGAGACGCGTCCCCTGTAGATGTAGGCTTCATTGCTAAAAATCCTCGTCTCACTGAATTATTAAGCCCAGTTTATGAAATGAGGCCAATACAGGTTTCCTCTTGAGCTGTTCCTGTCCCCTGCTATAGAATGGCTGTGCCTGCTGATGGAGAAAAGCAGAAGGAGCTGGAAAGGCCCAGGGGAAAACAAAAGCAGTGAGGAGCCTTGCAGAGCCCCAAGAAACTCCCGGCTTAGGCCCTTGGGCGGCATCGAGAATCCTGTCCTCCAAATAGTTCTTTTTGAAAACTTAGATTTCTCGCCCTGGTCAAATGAAGTAGGAATATTTAAGTTGTCAAAAATGTCTTGAGGAACAGTTCTGTCCTCGGGACCAGGGGGGCACTCAAGGGTGCATGCTTGCCCAAGGTCTTTCTATTCGAGGAGAAGGCTTTTGTGCTGCTCTTGCAAAGAGCTTTGTGATGCCTGGCCTGGGAAACTGGGGCAGCCACAGAGCCCCAGGAGGCCTGGGCCCCGTCGTCGGGAATCCGCCTTGCCCTTGCTGAGACACTGGGCCCAGTACCAGCTTAGAGGAGAGGCCCAGTCTGGCTCAGGCCGGAGGGCTCCATCTACGGTCCGAGGCCATCGTGGCAGATGGGCACAGCAGCCCAAAGGTGCACAGCTCATAATGGCTGGGAAACAAATCAGGGTCTGCCAGAGCTGAAGGGGCCACCCACTGGACCCACGGCCGCACCTGCATGGCCCCAGCAGGACACCCAGGAGTGAGTGCCTCCCACTGTACCCTGGGATCCCAAAGCCAACCGAGCCAACCGAGCCAACCAGCCCCCCACCCCCGAGCCACCCATGGGCCTGGCTGTGCTGAGGCCGAGGATTTGGCAGGTGCACGGTTGCTGTCCAGGTTGCAAACCCAGCTGGAGGTGAAAGCCGCCACCACCTCCCTCATGAAATCTGCACCAACATCTACAACTGTTTAAAAACATAAGCGCCTTGGCTGATGAATATTCTCCTTACATTTCTGCTAGGAGAGCTCTGTTGTAGAATTTCTAGCTCTTCTTGCAATGCATGAATTTTCATAACAGTGCTGGAGAAGTAACGAGCCCTAAACGTGCAATTCACACCTCCACAGCAACCTGATGCAGCGTCCAGGCCGAGAGCCTCTTCCAGCACAAGGTCAGCGAGGACCAGCGCCCGCCTGCCGTGTAGCCCCAGATCTGGGCGCTGTGTGCGTGGGGCCTGCTGAGGGCTCACTCCTCAAAGGCGGTGTCTTCTTGCTGGTCCTCGCAGAGTAAAGGGTAAAGGGTCCCTCGGGCCTTGTCCACAGGGGCATTAATCCCATCCAAGAAGACTCCACCCTACTGCTAATCAGCTCCAAATGCCCTTGCCCAGGGTTATTTCCAACCTGTGAACAGAGGCGTAGACACCCATATTCAGACCAAGGTACCCATTCATCTGCTGCAGCCAGCGCTTCAGGGGCTATCAGGCCCACACCACGACGCTCCCAGGCCTATCTGCACATTGGAATTCTCTGGGGAGCTAGCTGCCCACACTATGGATCTTTGAGTTCCATTCCTAGGGAGGCTGAATTGTTTGGTCTGGGGAGAGATGGCTGTGGGCGTGGGGACCTCAAAAGGCATCCACAAGATTACAGGGTGTGGCGGGCCTGAAGCCTTCCATCAGAAGGAGCGTGTTCTTCTCCAGGCTGCGCCTCAGCCTGCATGTGGTGCCAGTGCCCGGGCTGCATGCTGTCTGCCACTTTCCCCCTAAAGGTGCTGCTCCTCACCCCAAAACCTGCTAGCAACACATTTTTACCATGAGACTCAATGGAAGACTCAGTGAATGACAAGCATTCAGAGAGGCCTGGAACTTGCTCTTCTCCAGGGCAGGAACCCCATCTTCTTCTGGTTTTGTGACCCCTAGGAAGCCGCCTCCCAGGGGAGGTGCTGGGGGTCAGACAGTCTGGTTTCATGTCTCAGGAAGGGGCCTCACAGAGACCACCAGGGAACTCCAAGGCCGCTCCGCCTCCCAGACACAAGAGGGTGATTAGTGTGCCCAGCTAGAGTGGGTGGCAAGATCGGAAGAAAGAGGCGGTGCAGGGGAACCAAGCTGCGACTTAACTCCGAGAATGAAAGGGGGGACAGGGAAGACAGGCGAGGAGCCTAGGGAAGGCCTGCTTCCCTGCTGTGACGCGTGCAGGAGGGGACACAAACAAACACAGGGACCAGAAGGGGACACCAACAAACACAGGGACGTTTTGGAATCAGGCACTGAGGCAGACTTGGGAGCTGGAGGACAGGTGTGAGGGGAAGTAGAGGTGTGTGGAGGCACTAGAGAGAGGCGCTTGCTACATCTTTCTAAAGAGCAGGGCCTCCCGCCTGGCACAACCCGAGCCATGCAGCAGAACCTGGAGTTTCCCTGCACTGTCCACCTCAGAGGTCTGGCACAGCTGGGGATGGGTGGAGCAAGGAGGAAGCAAGGACCAGAGGAAGCAGGTGATTCCACCCCCGCTGCAGGCCTCTTCCCGTGGAGACGCCCAGAATGCTGGCTGCCACACATGCCTCCCTAGGCTGGGACCAGAGGAAAGACCAGAAAAGCCCAAGTCCAGGGAATCTTACAAAAGTCTCGGCGCAGCCTCTTCCCATCACCCTCAGCAGACCCAGCTGACAAGCCATGCCTGGAAGATCGGCCTCCAGTCAGTCGTGGAGGCCCGGCCACCAGCAGCAACAGAAGGTGAGGAAAAGCCTTCCATGTGGAAAACAAACGAGGAGAGAAGAAAAGGAATGTAGCAAGCAGAATACATTCCTCCTTTGGAGAGAGAGAGAAGGCTCTGGGTGCCTAAGGCCACAAGAATATCCAGAGGACGGTAGAGGTGTGGGAAGTGAAGTGAACACGAAAGCTGAAGTGAAATACAGTAAAAAGATGGGGCCTTGATGAAGCCGAGGTCGGAGAAAGAGCCAGGTTTCCACAGCGCTGAGGCAACCATCTCCAGCCTGGAGCGCCGCACTCAGCCTA
This sequence comes from Myocastor coypus, assembly GCA_004027025.1. NCBI lineage: Eukaryota > Metazoa > Chordata > Mammalia > Rodentia > Myocastoridae > Myocastor > Myocastor coypus. The sequence goes on along the minus strand of PVJA010007294.1, from coordinate 7,431 downwards.
GTGACGGGGCCCCGCAAGATAAAGGCAGGTAAAAATAGAGGCGAAGCCTGAGGACCCGCAGGGTGGATTCAAGAGAGAGGACACAAAGGAATTCTAAATTTGGTGAGTGAAGTCCCAGGATGACCAGGGGGCTGTGAGAGATATAAGCCATCGGTCCTGGCTGGAGCAGGAGAAAGGACAACTTGGAGAAGGACACCCTCAGAATTCTGAGGGGATGCAGGTGTTTACATGTATCACGGGGGATACATTCCTTCTGGAGAGTTCTTGGATGGGAGGCGGCAGTGGGTTCATGAGAGATCATGTAAGTGGAAAAGAGAGTCACTGACGAACTGCAGGAGCAACAGAGGCCAAGTAGGGAATGCAGTACTTTCCTGGGGCAGCTTGACTGACATCTATTCAGTAAAAATGCGCCCACTGAGTAACGACTGTAAAAACAGATCCTTATGAAGGAGAGCAGACATGGTAAAGCTAAATTCACTAACCCCCTGTGCTAGTTACTTTTTACTCATTGCTGGGACAAATATCCAACAGTCAAAATGAATGAAGGAAAGGTTTATTTAGCTCACAGTTTGTGAAGGTTTCAGTCCATATTCGGTTGGCCCAAGGCTGAGTGGAAATGGGCAGAAAGCATGCAGTTCATGGCAGAGGAACAGCAACAAAATGGTGACAGAGGCAGCCAACCAATCAGGGCAGCATAGTGCAACAGCCCTAGTCTGTCTCTCTTTATATTCCAATCAGACTCTCTGCCTTAGGATATCCACCCTAGACCACACCCATAGTCCCAGAAGTACTCAGACCATAATCCCATCAGTATTAAAACACATAATCCCAGGGATCATGGATCAAGTCTCAAACTCTAGATCAGTACTAAATCACATAATCCCAGTGATTCATGAGTCAAGTCTCAATCTATAGAAGTCCCCACCCATGACTGCATGAGGCTTTAGGGGGACAACTAGACATAAACCATAACACGGCCTCATGACTTGCTGGAGATCATGTCTCACACAGAAGAGTAGACTGCAGAAGAGGCCTAGAAGAATGAACAGGAGGACAAAACCTTCAGCTAGAAGTCGGCACTTGGGGAGGGGATGCGTGGAAAGGGGAGAAGGTGGGATGTTTTTACTAGCCGTTAGGGTTTGCGTCTAGTTGTTCCCCCAAAGCCTCCTGCAGCTATAGGGCGGGGACTTCTAGAGTTTGAGATGAACTCACGATCTACTAGGATTGTGGGGTTTAGTACTGCTGGGATTATGGGTGTGAGTGCTTCCCTCAGCCTGGGTCAGAGAGCCTGACTGCAACTTAAGACAGGCTGCCTCTCTGGAGCCATTTGTTGCTGCTACTTCCCCATTTTGCTCTCTTGCTCTTGGCTGCCACCAGGCAAGGTTGCTCTTGGCCACGTGCCTCTCTGCCATGGAGCCAATTGAGTGTGGACTGAAACCTCCAGCAACCGTGAGCTAAATAAACTTTTCCTTCCTTCAGTTTGCAGGTTGGGTGCTTGTCCCAGCAATGAGAGGAGTAGCTGAGACATGAGCCTTCGAGTACCATTTAGCATGTAGAAGCGATTCTGTGAGCTACTCTGGTAGGAAATGAAATCCCATGTCCCACAGTGCTGAGCCCCGGGTCTGGCCCAGCAGGAACCCCAGGCAGCAGGAAGCGGCTGTTCCCCGCCTGCGTCTGCCTCCCTGGACGTCCCGGCCGTGCCGCAGGAGTTGCTGTTGGTTTTGCTTTTGTTATGTTTTGCTGTCTCAGAGAAGGTATTTGAACAACTAGACCCGGCTTGAGAGTCACTCGGTGGGCTGCTTTGGCGTGGTGGTTTTAGTGACATTTTTGTTACACAAATAAATGAGGCTTAAAATAAGAAATCCATACTTCTACCCTTGTGTAACTAGGGGTGCCTCCCATAAGGACTCTATTTATGTGAAAGATCAATAAGTCTTTAATCCTCCGGTGGGATTTAAGGCTGTCTGAGCGAATCAATTTTTTTTTTTTTTCCCAAAATACTTACTTTGTCTTTTGTCAGGGTTTGGGGGTTAGCAGAGGATGGGGGAAGGGTGCGCCTGGGAGGGTATCTGTGGCATAGGAGCTGTGAGGGGCAAGTATTTCACATGTGGGTTCCCTGTGGGGACAGAGCAGTACCTCAGATCCTGGGCTGTGGGAATGCAGGAGTCCGGGCTGGGAGCCTGCAGAAGTCTGTGCAGGTGGGGCTCCACGCTGCACTCTAACTTGGGGGCTGTGTCCTGTCTCTGCTACTTTTCTCTGGTTGCTAGGACAAAATACCCGACACTCAAACTTAAGAACGGAAAGGCTCATTTAGCTCACAGTTAGTGGAGGTTTCCATCCATACTCGGTTGGCTCCAAGGCAGAGAGGCACATGGAAGAGGGCAGCAGCTCATGGCGGCAGAAAACAGCAAAGGGCGAAGGGAGGGACAGCGGCTGGGGCAGCTGGGGGCCTCTCTCCCTTCCCCACATTGTGTCCAGGCTATCTGCCCCAGGGAGGTGTAGCACTCACACCTATAGCCCCACCACCATTGGGTCATGAATTAATCATAAACTCTAGCAGCTGCCCCACGACTGCGTGAGACGTTTGGGAGATGAGACACAAACCATAACAGGTCCCCTTACCTGCGTGGGCAGGCAGGGAGGCCGGGGTGGTGTTGGAGTTGCTGGTGTTTCCCAGGTTTCCTCTCAGTCTGAGGGCACCCACACAGCTCTGTCCCCTAGCTGGGACATCATACAGACCCCGCCCACACCAAAACATAAAGCCTCCGTGTCAGATGTCCACATTTACATCGTTTGTCCAAGTCATTTCCCGCTCTTTTCTCAGCCCAACTGAAATTGTTCCATGTCCAGCCACATCCTCCTCAGGAGTCCCGGGCAACTACTGCCTGGCTGTTGGTTGCCGTGGCAGAGCCCCGTGAGTGTGCGTGCACACCCACGTGTGTGCACGCTCACACCTGAGCAGGGGGCCAGGGGAGCTGGGGCAGCTGCAAGTGGAACCCAGCTTCCTGCCATATTCTATTTTTTTTTTTTTTACAAAGAGTGGTATGTTCTGTCTTATCCACTCAGCATCTTAACTGTTCAGCCAGTCAGACTGCACCACATTTATTTTTAAATGCTTGTGCTTTGGAGATGGCCAGCGCGAGGGCTCGATGTTTGCACTGGGGCGGCTGCGGTCATTTCTCCTCCAGAACGCGCACGGGCGGCTCCCGTGAAGTAGGCAGTGCCGGTCCCTGAGCAGCCGCCGCGACCTCATCGTACTTCATGTGAGAAGAGCGGCAGGGGCAGCCTGGGAAGGACGCGCGTTGGCCATGCCAGGCGCTCACCATCTGTCTGCACGGCCCCGGGGTGGCACCATGGTCCCGCTTTAGGGACAGTACTGAGGCCGAAAGAGTGCGCCACTACTGGGCAGGCGCAGCGACTGCCTGCTGAGGCTGCTTCCCAAAGGCCTCGCAGTGGCGGCACGCAGCAGATGGGGTTTTAACACCCTGGAACACAGCGAGTGCTTTTATTTTAAATCTTAAAGGTGTTTTTTTTTTTTTTTTTTTTTTTTTTCTAAATGTACATTGGCAAAGCTGGAAAAGCCAGCCTATCACATCCATAGTGACAAGGAGAAATCCCTTAAGCAATCACTAAGATCTCTAAACCACAGCTGGTTTGAGCGAGGTGCTCCCTGGCCGAAAGATAAGCCAGAGGCACAGCACACAGCATGAGGCACAGAAAAGACTCCCTGAAGACGACTCCCATGGCCAGGTGTGGAGAAGGACACTGTGGGACGGCATGGACAGAGCCCAAAGGAGGCAGAGCCTGCCCTCACCACCCTGTCGCAGGGAGGAACCTGAGTCCCCCGAGAGCCTGGGCCCAGCCTTGGTCACCTGGGCCAGAAAGGAGGCTCAGGATGCCCCGCCCTTGTCCTCCTTGGCTTTCACTGTTGGAAAGAGACAGGCTGCAGTGAAGGGTGAGCCTCTGTGGGGTGCAGACCTGGCAGAGACTGGATCCCAAGACAGGGCCACAGGGGCAGGGAGCAGCTAGCTGGCAGAGGACTGGGGCAGGTGTGGAAGGTGGCGGTGGCGGCTGAGGTTCGGACTGGTCGTCCTCGGGCTGGGCTGAGTGTGGCTGAGGGCCTGCTAGAGCTGGCTGGCTAGCAGGTCCTAGAGCTGACCTCGGGCCCAGGCTGCCTGCTCAGGGGCCCGAGGTCTTTGCTTGCCTCTACCTGTGTACACATATGGGCATACACACACACACACACACACACACACACTCACATGTGTGCACATGCACCCATGCACACCACTTACACAAGAGCCACTGGCTCAGCTGCCGCGGGCACAAGAATACAGTAAGCACCTTGTGGAGCCACGTTCGCCCCGCCCTCCCAGCTGGCCACGGGACTGGGCCTCACGTATGGGTGGGTTCTGAGGCCAGCGCAGGGGCCAGCCCGTGGCGCCCGCCCCGGGCCCTGCCAGACCTTGTTTGCCCCTGGTCTGCACTGGAGTCTCGATGGCTGTCCTGAGGCCAGTGCTCAAGGACAGGGCTCCTGGCCAGACGAGAGCGGTCCTGGCAAGCCCGACTGCACTTAAATCATCATAATAATCGCATGCACTTTCTTTAACGAGCTCCCGGTGTCTCCTGGGAGCAGCAGCACCACATCCAGCCCACTGCAGCCAAGCCCAGTCTAATCCAATAAAGACACCGGCTCATCTGGCAGTGCCTCCTGGGCGGGCGCGCGGGCGGGCAGGCGGCTGCACAATGCCATCCTCCAGGGGCCGCCCCTCCTCCTCCTGCCGGGAAAGTGCAGAGGCTGGGACAGCAGGAATCCGGCAGGGTGGCAGAGGCGAGGCCCTGTGCTCCTGTCAGCTTCCTGGTGTCCAGCGGGCAGCTCTGTGCATTCGTTGGCTGTGTCTGTCTCCAGAACCCCTGGTGCCAACCAAGAGTCCACAGAAGCCTGGCAGGGGCTGTCCACTCTGTCTCCAGGGGGATTCCCTGTCTCCTGGCCTCTCTGGTCCTCCGGGCTGGCTATGGATGGGAGGACCCTGTCCGGCTTTGGAAACTGGCTTTTACAGTGGCTGTGGGTGGGCACTAAGGGTAAAGCCCCAACTCAGCATCTTGGAGCAGGGGCTTGCTTGGGCAGCGCCTGCCATGGGCAGGACTCAGATTTTAGGGGAGGTGCCACCTATCCAGGGCAGTGAGTTGGAGGTAGAAATTCAGGGAAAGAGGGAAACAAAAGCGAGGAGGTCCTGGCCAGGCAGGCAGGGACCCAGGGGTGGCTTCATCCAGGGAAGTCTCAGAGCAGACTCTGCAGTAGAACCACACCTCAGAGCACTGTGGGGAGCTGGTGGCAGCTGGCCTTTGGCTCCTCAGTCCCCCCATGTCCAGGGTCACCTGGTAAAGTGCCCTGACCTCCCAGCCATGGTGCTTCTGGCTCCTGCAGAAGACACAGGAGGCCAACACCACTTCCACGGCCACCACTGCATCTGTGCCTGGAAGCTGACAAGGTACAGCACCTTCCCGAGGCCACATGAGGTCGGTCCCCTGCTGTGCCCCACAGCAGAGCTGGCAGGTATGGCTAGCAGGGGTCCCTGGACCATTGAGGCAGCCCTTAAAAGTGTGGATAGAGTGGGCTTGGTGTTCTGTGTGGCCTTTGGTTTTATTTTGCATTTGTAGAAGAAATAGGACTGGACCAAAACTGAAAGCACTGCAGTATAAAAGACAGGACCGGTGCTGGTGAGATAGCTCGGTGGGCTAAGCGCCTGCCTGGCAAATGCAAGGACCCAGGTATGGTCCTCGGTGGGCATGCCTGCATGCCGTGTGGCCCAGGAACACCAGGCACGTCATGCTGGCCAACAAAACCGGCTGTGGTGGCCATGCGTGCCTGTAATCAGGGTGCCTCTGTGGGTGGTGTGGTGCTGGACCTTGAATGCTGACGTGTTGCTCACGTGCTCCAGGTGCCCGCTGCAGCATCAGTCCCCAGCACCCCTGTGCCCCAGTGCTGCCTCGGGGAGCAGACTCCAAATGTTTCCCTCTGTCTCTGCCACCCTTCTGGGGTGCTCTGCCCCGTTCCCATGCAGGTCCTGTCCTTGGAGTCCAGTCACAGGCTGCTCTACCATGACTCCTCCTAGTGGTCACGCCACCAAGCGCTCATTCTTTCCCTCCCCTGAGGGCTTTGGCGTCTGCTTCCTGGGCTTTCTCTCCACCCCAGGTGCACCCACAAACCATAATGGCATCGGCTCGCTTGGTGACAGACACCCAGCGTCTTGTCTCCAAGTCTCCGGCCACTTCACCTCCAGTGACTGCTCCTCCCCCAGCCCCCTTCAGCTGACCACGGTGGGTGGGACCCACGCCTGGATCCATGCAGTCTCAGGAGTCCCCGATCCCAGCCGTCACCTTCTTCTCCATCCACTGTTTGTCTTCTTTCCTCCGCTTCACATCCCTAAAGCTCCCGCCCCCTCTGCAGCCCCCTTCTCTGTCCCGCCTAGGTCGCATGGGGCTCTGTGGCCGCTCAGAAGTGCCTGGTCACCCTCACCCGCAGACCTCAGACCCCATCTCCAGTACACTCCCTCCCCTCAGGCTGTCCTGCACCTGGGTGTGGGGCCAGGGACTGAGTCCCTGGGTAGGAAGCTTCTGTCCTCTTCTCAGAAGTTCCCTATAGCTGTTGATATTTCTCTTTGAGAAGCTCAGCGGAAAGAAAAAAAGAAAGTTCTGAAAATGATAGTGTGCTTAAAAACAAAAAAAACAGTTGCCTGGCTATTGTGCAAGACATGGCCCCTCTCCTCGACCTGCCCTCAGAGTCCTTCGCTTCCATTGAGAGGGCCCTCCCTGTCTCTCTGAGCTTCTGAGATGGCCCCAAATTGGTTCCACGGGGACCCTTGTGTAGGTCTCAGGCTCTGCTCTGCTCCCCGAGTCCTCCCAGTACATGGTGCCAGATCAGTCAGTGATGAGGCCGTGAGGGGCAGATCTTGTCCTACCTGCCTCTGCCCAGCGCAGATCCACTGGGGTCCCTTGTTGAACAAAACTAAGGCCAAGAGGGGGAAGTCCAACTGCTTCTGCAAAACAAAAAGTAAATTTACTGTGTTCAAACAGAGATGAATAGCAGTGGGCGATTAAACCTTCATCTCCTTGTGCTCTTCCCTGGAAGGAACCTCTGCCCCTACCATACCTGGAAGGATGGAAGTCCCACCCCAGGGTCCTGCCCATCCCTGCTGAGTGGCTTCAGCCAGTCCTAGGGTTGGACCCGGGCTGCAGGTCCTTGCTGCGGTGAAGCTATGGCTGTGGGCAGGCTGTCTGTCTTGCTGTGGCCCTGTCCTCTGGCTCAGGGGTTTCTGTCTCTCCTGAGCTCAGAGGAGAGGTCCTGTCACACTCTCGTGCATCCTTGTCCTTGAGGTGAGTGCTGTCCCTGGCACTCCTGGCCTCATCCTAGGGCATGAGCAGGGGCTG